>SNQJ01S0264921.1:0-12013 GCA_010110895.2 Picea sitchensis
GATGGATGATGCTACTGTTGATAGGAAAAATATGGCGAAGAAGAAGAAGGATGGGCCCTCCAGGGCCATGCTCAGGTCAATCCTGCCCTCGGTACTCCATGTCTAGGACATGTGGGCCTCGAGACATGATCTCCTAGTTATCTCTAGAAAATAGGGATAACATATGGCTCCAATTCAGGGACATGTGTTGACTGTAGAGCGCATGAGAACCTCAACATCTCTGGCATAAACCTGCAGACTTTCTCACACTTGAAAAGAAACATTAGCAACAAAGGTGGGGTGGTATTGCCACCCCGCAAATATAATATATATGTATATAAAGTAATCATAGATGCGAACAGAAAGTGAAATACTTACCTATACTTACCTGTTGGCTGGATGCTTGGTGTAGTCAAACAACCAATGAAGCCAATCCAGTAACGTTCCTTGATACCTGCCTTTGTGCTTTATCATAAACCAGAACAGTGATAAGTCAAGCACAAAAATGTCATGAGTTACAATGTATATCATATCATCAGAAAAGTCAGAAACTAACTCATGGAGGCGGGTGGGAGGGATAAAATCCTGCCAAGTCCATTCTTGAGGAAAGTACTCAATCCTCTTCAAGAAAGGGTCATGAAAAATGCAAGGTTTAGAAAACTGACTCAAAGGACCTGCAAACTGGTCACCTAGGACATCCTCACGCCCCAAAGTCAAAGAAGGGATCGACAAAGATCTAGCGGACTGGCAAACTATCAAGGGAAAGTTGAAAAACTTGGGTAATTGACTCAAACTTGCAATACCCAACCAACCCTTGGAGTCTAGGGTTTTCCTAGGAGGAAACTCAACGTAAAAAAGGGACTTCCCAACTGTACCTTTAATGGAAAAGCATGGTAAAGTAATAACAGGTGGCTGAAGCGAAAAGTCATGAGGATCCTTCTTTAAGCAAACAATGTTCTTACTCCTATCAAAATCTGAGCATAGTGGTGGTTGATAGTCATCTTCATAGGGTAAATCTAAGTGCTCGGAGGAGTACTCATCAAAGGCCTCAAGGTAAGACCGAAAATCATCAATGAAATGTTGTACTTGGTCAACCTTGGGTGTTTGTGGAGAGTTAGTAAAAATCTCATTTCCCTGTTGCCACTGTTCAAGAGCTTGCTGTGACAATTGCGAAGGCAACACTTGGGGATGACATTTTATGTCATAGATGGGATCTGTATCATAACTAAACACATCCCACCTACGTCTTCCAACATGTATGAACTCATCAAAATCTGCTATGTCAGTATCGGTATCATAACATGGAGGAGTCAAAACATCCAATACTTCTCTACTCTTTGTGTCATAAGGCAAAGAACCACTAAAAACTTGGAAGGGGGAATAATTTACCTCGCTTAACCCTTCCTGTGCAAGAGCTTCAAGTATCTGGATAGCATCATCAGGTGGAAGATCTGCCTCTACATCTTTAGTCTTGAGACATAGGGGATCTGGCTCGTCCAAGGGTTCCACTCCTTCTTCATTCTTTGAGTCATAGAACAAGGTATCATCAAAAGAATCAAAATGACTTACCTCATTCTCTTCATCTTGTGCAGGAGTGATAGGATCTTGGAGAGATTCATCAGACTGAGGAGCGATCACTGGTGCTTCATCCTCATAATTCACGTTTCTGGTTACATCTTCGTTGTATTCTATTGGGTTATGGGAGAGATCCTGCTCCTCTTCAAGGGGTTGATAATGGTTTTTATAAACCTCGTCTCTTATATCAGAGGATTCTTGGCATTGATCATGATAAGCCCTCCTGAGATCTTCTACAATCTCAGTGGTGAATCCTTTGTGGTGTAAGGTTACCATGAGGTTTTGAAGGACATCTTCATACGTTTGGCAATCTGGCTTAGTAAGGTCGATAAACTTACTGATGAGGTGTATGAAAGATGATATACCCCTGTCTTTGCAACATCTCTTAAAACGTTTTTGTAAGTAGGATGGCAGGGTGAGCAAAAACAATTTTATAAGAGAATCCTCTCCTCCCAACTTTATCTCGCTCAAATACTCCAAAAAATTTACTATATGAGGAGTTGGGACCCCTAAAGTAGGTCATCCTAATGCTCGGACTAAGGGAATGGGATGGATGTATGGGAGATAAGATTTAAAGTGATAGTATGGTGGGAGCGGACGATGGCTCTTCAAATCCCCCTTGGTGGCTAACCAAAACCCATGGATACAAGCTTTCTAGGGCACCCCGTAGTTAATCCCCAACAATGGTCCAAGTGGGTTAGTGTAAGATCAGCGGTTATGAAATGTAAGAGACACGATGCATATATAAGAAAGTTATAATGATCAAACATGACACACATACCATGATACGGACCAATTACCTCATGGAGCGAGAGTGCTTCTACGATGCAAGTCCAAGCTGATGGAGATGGATGTTGCTTATTCTTGATGGGACAAATCGGCACTAAAGAATAAGAAGGATGGGCCCTCCGGTCGTACTCAGTCAATCATGCTCGGTTACTCAATATGCGGGACGTGGGCCTCGAGACATAGTCTCTTTATTTATCCCTAGGCGAGGGACCGCGATTTATAAAGGTACAATAGATTATGGTCACCAAGCTATGATGGAATCATGATTTCATGATGATGGATATACTAATGCGGTGGGTAGGAAGTGTTTTGATAGGAAGAGCACCCGGGATATTTGTTTTGAACAGGATGTAGCACTCAATTTTCATTCAAATTTTGGGTCGTCTGCATATTTAGGTTGAAATTATAAAAAATTCGAGTGTTTGTCAATGTCTAGACCTCAAAGTCTCCATCTATCTTGATAAGTTCATATTGATCATTTTTTCCTAGCTTCCTTTGGCTTTTCCCTCTTTACCTGTAATATAAAAATCTTTAATGCTATCCAAGATATATCACAAGTAAAATGATGAGTCACTAGTCAAAGCACAAATCCAAACCATGCAACACGAAGCACCTGTTCAAATCATGCACCATCTGAACGATTGAACACCAAATGTCATCATTAATGTTTGTGTGTCATTAGGTGAAGTCGAGTCAATGTGCCAAGCTACACCGTGAGATGAAGGAGCAACAATAGTGGTAGTCTGAAAAAGATTTTATTGCATGCTTGTGCAAAGCAAGCGACGAGAATAGGAACCATTCATTGTAGAGGATGAAATAAAACCTTGACAGAGATCCCAAATCTGGTGTAGAGAGCTAGAAGAACTACTTCAAACCCAAAATTAACAGGGGCTCGTTATCAGAGTATGAACAGGGCTTCGTGATAAGGTTTAGGGAAAAAAACAATTGGTCACTCACAACTACTGTAATTTAACATCAATCGTGGCCATGCCTTCAGGACTTTCTCCTCTGATCGATTATCGAGTTTATGGAAGCATATCTGTTTAGTGGAGCTTGCACACTTTGCGTTATTTTTAATTAGGGCCCATACTGTTGTGCTAGGTCACGAACCTTTGTACATGAAGGTATTCATGGGCCGTGTACAAGCTGGGGTTTGGAATATTCAGGGCGGTGTTCGTGTTGAGCTTGTCGTGGTGACACAAACCCGAATCTGTCAAACCCTTACTTTGCAACTTGGCTTTGGCGTTGGAAGAGCTCTCGTCTAATCGAAGGAGATTGAGATTGTATTCAAGCATTGAGATTGTTGTATCACAATGATTAAGGTTGATGGTTCCCTTGCCCGAGCAGGAAAAGTGAGAGGGCAGACGCCGAAGGTGGCCAAGGACTGTCTTCATTACTTAATTCATATATATCATTAAGTTCCCAAGATTGGCTAGTGTTAGAGTAAGCAATGAGCTTGGTAGGAACCCTAGAGCAACATCTTTTTCATTGAAAATTATGACTCTGATGTCCTTCCTAATTTCAGTGATATTTGGCATTGTTGCTATTGAAACGTCATGAATTATGCATCCACATAAGGGACAGAAGTAGCAGATGTAGTGGCAAAACTTTCTCCTTTCTTAGCTTTCTCTATTATTCTAAAAGCTTCTCACCGTTTATCTAAATGGGATAATACAGCTCCTCCAAATTTGGATAGCAATCCAGATGGGACACCAAAAATGGGGTGATTAACTGATCTGCTACACTTTTTATCTGCTATTCATTCAATGATAAAGATATTGGACTCCAAGCTTCAGCGCATTTTGAAATAGCATGTAGTCAAAGTACTAGATTTGAAGCCAAAGAAATACCCTTAGCATTTGTGTTCGTGGATGAAATTGATGCAATTGGTAGGCAAACAGGATTATTGCTAGGAAGGAGGGATTCATATCTACATGAGGCGGAGTACCTGGCAACTACAAAATATTAAAAAGATCAAGCACATCCCAGATTGCTAAATATCATTCTTTTTGCATTTGAGAACACCGTTGATATCATTCCGTGGCAGTTATAGGTTTTGAATGTGATTGAGGATGAGATGGCAATCAAAGTTTATAGGTGGCAGAACAATTGACTCATTATTCAATCAAATCTAGTTTTAAAGGAATCCTGAAGACAGCAATTGTAAAGTATCTATAAGTTATATCTCTGATGAAGATACATTGAATTGATGTTGGAGTAGAATCAACAAACAAAGCAATCGCGAGGGTTTGAAAAGAGCTTTTCACCATACTTTGTGATCAGGGGCCTAACACTATTCTCCCAGAACTATAAGGTGTTTTAGCAAATTAGAATACATTCATATTTAGCGACTCACAAAAACTTTTGTGATTTTATAATCGCAGCATCTTTCAAACTTGAGAGGTAAAACCTAAACATTTGGCTAAATAATTATCAATCAAAGATCCATCCAAATTCCAAATCACGAATCTTAATAGCTAATGATAAAATGTTCAAGATGAATTTTTGGTGGTTTAGGCGAGCCAGGGAGCACTCATTAACCAGAAGGGGCCTTTGGTGGATAAGACATTCGGAAACTCAATACTCTGTATGAGAAGCACATGGCCGACAAAATGAGCGAATTTTTGCCCAAATAAGAAATTTTTGAGTATGAATGGTTTGAATCCTTTTCAGATGAATGATGAATGAATTATCAAAATTGATTTTAGAGACTATTTATAAGAGATAAGGCAAGAAGAAGAGTTTTAATCACATTTGGCATCTTTTCATGGGCAAAATTTCGGGGGTTTTAGCCACATCATCAGTTCGAATTTATCTTTGGAAGAATAGGTTGAAGAATCCTTGGAAGGCTAATCTTCACTTCATCAACAATTAAACACATTTTAAGGACAAGTTCATAGAGATTATCCTCCTTTTGGGTTTTATCCCTATCTTTTTGTAAATGTAATTTGACTTTCTATTTTAGGTATAGCAGATCCTAGAAAACTGGATCTGTTATACTGTATGTAAAGGCTATAAAGCCGGAGACCTTTGAGAGAAAGGTTCGATTTTTGTTTTCTATAGGCTGCTACTGTAAGAAAAGAGTTATTCTTATTATATGAGAAATTTCAAGCTTCCTTCAGTCGTGTTGTCAGACTTCTCTTTTTTTTTCTCTGATATCTTATGAGTGAATTTTCTTTATTGATGCTCATTCAATTTATTTATATTTGTCATCTCATTTATTGATTGATTAAGTTGATAATCTGAATACTTCTTTGGTTATTAAACCCATTGTGCTTGTGAGTATAATATGGTTCAATAGCCATATTCTCTTCTATTTAATCAAACAGCAACCCTAGCTACCACGACTGAAGGCCTTGTGAAAAGGATTTTGTATTTCTAGGCGGTCTTGAAAACACAGTCCCGACCCTAGATATTCATCTTGATCCAAAACCACATCAAATATTAAAGAAAATATTTTTATTTATTTATTTAAGTTACCAAGCTTGCACCCTTTACAGTCAGAGAGTGTTTTCTTGGAGTGATAACAAAATTGCGTTGTTGCCGGGGAGAGGAGACTGAAGTTGGAGCAAGCTTCCCTGTGAGACGACATAGTTTCAACTTTTGATGATAGACAAAAGCTGAGCATTACTTGGTTGTAATCTTCTGTCTGGCGACTCCGCGATTAAAGACTCCGCCCGAGGAGGATTCGTTTGACAAAAGATGAAGGAGTTAATTTCAAGTCAGTGCAGTTCATTAGTAGCCATTGAACTGTTGTATTTCTTTATCGGCTCTTTCATGCTTTTCCTTCACATGTTAAAAAGAATTATCCTTTGTTTCGTATACTCCGAAGATTATCAGCCATCTTTTATGAGTCCATATTTAGAAGAGGAAAGCCTGCAGCCTCCTTATGTTGTTGACATTAATCCTATTTCTTTCCCTCAGCCTACCCATAAAGATGAGCATTGCATACAAATCTCTCTCGGAACTGATCATCCTTGTAACCATGAGAATAATGAATTTGAAACTAAATCATCTCAAATTTCATTACTTTCTCCTATTCCTCCTAAACCTTATTTCCAGCCCACAGAATTTCAGTGTAAGATTAGACAAAGAGTGTTTAAACCTCTCAAGCTACTAGCTCATCTTAATCCTTATCCTCCATATTTTGTTAAGTACCTTCCTCATTTTACTTAGGAGAGTGTCATGTTTTAAATTTGAAAAACATTTTGGAGCTTTTTGAAAATTTTATTGATAATCTGCAAATTGTTCATGAAGATATTGTTGTGAGATTATTTTCTAAATCTCTAACTAGAGGCTACTTTATGGTTTGAACTTTCCGGAACCGGATCAATCGGTTCATGGACTGTTTTCTATTATGTTTTTTCAAAACACCAGGGTGAGAATAAATGTCTTGATCGATACCTTAATGATTTTTGTACTTTGAAGAGAGAGGAGGAAGAATCTTTGATTGTTTTCAACAGAAGGTTCCATAGGACATATTATGACATCCCATTGGAGATTCGACCTACTGAGATCGTTGCCATGGTATATTATTTGATGGCTCGGCATAATGAACTTGTCCTTCTCTTGATAGAAAGAAAATCTTCATCACATTAGGGAGAAAAACTGTTGAGAAGAGCTCAAAGGGTGGAAGAGAATATGTCGTGCATCTAGGTGGGTCAGAATGCAAGCTGATTCTGAAGATCTGCAAACATATGAGCAAGAAGGCGTGAGTATATTTGATTCTAAGGAAGCGATGAGTATGGCTTGATTTGGACCATGACTTCGAGGATGAGTACATTTGAGATGTAGAATCTGAGATTCATCAACATTGGCCCGAAATGTTTTATGGCGAGAACGAAGGTGATGATTTTCGAAGGGCAGCCATGGTTGGCGGAGGAGAGAAATGAGGTTGGAAGCGAGATTTGGGACAAGCGGCCAACATGTAGTTCAATTGATTTCGAGTGGAACTTTTCAATATTGTGAGTATTCAGAGCGGTATGCATGAATCTTATGATCAGTTTGTAAATCAAGAAGAGCCTATGATGGCTGATGATTATAGAAATAAATTATATGTTCTTAGTTGATTCTTATCCATGTGATGGAAGTCTATTTTAGTTATCTCTTGTAAACATTATTACGATAAGGAAATTGTAGCTTTTGATGATCACGAGTTGATTTCAAGAGGACAAGAAGATGATCAATCTTCTTAGAGAAGAACAATCATGGTTGAGCAGGAGGTTGCCATAGATGTGCATCTATTTCTCGAGGAGCAGCATGTTTCTTACCTTCTTTTCAAGGATCCAATGTCAGCCTTCATGGAGTTACACTTCTCAGAGGGTTTGAAAGTTTCAGATTTCTTCAACTTGCCCATGTTTTGAATACAAGTATGATTTCCTGAAAATCTCCTTTTCATTGTGGTTGCATGTTCAACATCATTTTCTTATCAGTAATAAAGACAAGATTTCTTCAATGTTCAAATTGCTTGGATGAAACTACTATGGAAATCAACATTCACCTAGCAAATGGCGGAAATTTGGTTAGTGTAGAGTTAAGCGATAAAATCCTCATTGCGAAACATTTTCGGTTCTTGTGAAATAATATTTAACTTAGTTGAATAAAGAGGCGGAGGTTTGAAAGGTTTATGGAAGATAGGTTACGAGTTTGAGAATTTTAGGAGATTGGTTTCTGAGGGCCCCATTCCGGCTCATGCCCAATGGAACACTAGAGTTTAAAGTCCTGTTTGAGATTTCAGCAGGAAAGGCATCAGAGATCTGTGTTTCTTGAAACCTCACAGGGAGGGATTCATCCCCAATAGGAGCCAGATGTTAGCACTCAATTTTCATTCAAAATTTGGGTCGTCTTCATATATTGGAGTTGAAATTATAAAAAAAATTGAGTGTTTTTCAATGTCTAGACCTCAAAGTATTCAAGCTATATTGATAAGTTCATATTGATCATTTTTACCCCGCTTCTGTTGACTTTCCCTCTTTACCTGCAATATAAAAATCTTTAATGCTATCCAAGCTATATCACAAGTAAAATGATGAGTCACTAGTCAAAGCACAAAGCCAAACCATGCAACACAAAGCACTTGTTCGAATCATGCACCATCTGAACGATTGAACACCAAATGTCATCATTGATGTTTGTGTGTCATTGGGTGAAGTCAAAGTCAATGTGCCAGGCTACATTGGGAGATCAAGGAGCGACAACGGTGGTAGTCTGAAAAATATTTTATTGCATGCCTGTGCAAAGAAAGTGACGAGAATAGGAACCATTCATTGCAGAGAATGAAATAAAACATTGACAGAGATCCCAAATCCGGTGTAGAGAGCTGGAAGAACTACTTAAACCCAAAATTAACAGGGGCTCGTTATCAGAGAATGAACAGGGCTTCATCATAAGTTTTAGGGGAAAAAAACAATTGGTCACTCACAACTACTGTAATTTAACATCAATGCGGTGAAGCTCGCCGGGACTTTCTCCTCTAATCGGTCGAGAGTTGGAAGCATATCCTGTTTCATGGAGCTTGCACGCTTTGCGTTATTTTTCAATGAGGGTCAATGTTGTTGTGCTAGGTCGCGAACCTTTTGTGCATGAGAGTATCCAGGGGTCGTGTGAAAGCTGGGGTTCGGAATATTCATGGCGGTGTTCGTGCTGAGCTTGTCATGGTGACACATATCCTAATCGATCAAACCCTTACTTTGCAACTTGGCTTTGGCGTTGGAAGAGCTCTCGTCTAATCGAAGGAGATTGAGATTGTATTCAGGCATTGAGATTGCTGTATCACAATGATTAAGGTTCATGGTTCCCTTGCCCAAGCAGGGAAAGCGAGAGGACAGACGCCGAAGGTGGCCAAGGACTGTCGTCATTGCCCAGTTCATATATATCATTAAGAAGTTCCCAAGATTGGCTAGTGTTAGAGTAAGCAATTAGCTTGGCGTTGGGAACCCTAGAGCAGCATCTTTTTAGTGAAAATTGTGACTCTGATGTCCTTCCTAATTTTAGTGATATTTGGCATTGTTGTTATTTTTTCTACGAAATGTCATGAGTTATGCATCCACAGAAGGGATAGAAGTAGCAGATGTAGTGGCAAAACTTTCTCCTTTCTTAGCTTTCTCTATTATTCTAAAAGCTTCTCACTGTTTATCTAAATGGGATAATACAGCTCCTCCAAATTTGGATGGAAATCCAGATGGGACACCAAAAATGGGGTGATTAACTGATCTGCTACACTTTTTATTTGCTATTCATCCAATGATAAAGATATTGGACTCCAAGCTTCAGCGCATTTTGAAATAGCATGTAGTCAAAATACTAGATTTGAAGCCAAAGTAACACAAATGCTAAGGGTATTTGTGTTCGTGGATGAAATTGATGTTATTGGTAGGAAAACAGGATTATTGTTAGAAAGGAGGGATTCATATCTATATGAGGCAGAGTACCTGGCAACTAAAAAATCTTAAAAAGATCAAGCACATCCTAGATTTTTTAAGCAGCATTCTTTTTGCATTTTAGAACACCGTTGATATCATTCCGTGGCAGTTATAGGTTTTGAATGTGATTGAGGATGAGATGGCAATCAAAGCTTATAGGTGGCAAAACAATTGGATCATTAGTCAATCAAATCTAGTTTTAAAGGAATCCCGAAGACAGTAAACTGTAAAGTATCTATAAGTTATATCTCTGATGAAGATACATTGAATTGATGTTGGAGTAGAATCAACAAGCAAAGATAATCACAGGTTTGAAAAGAGTTTTTCCTCTTTGTGATCAAATTTCTTTATTCTCCCTGAGCTAAGGTGTTTTAGCAAGTCGAGAATACATTCATATTCAGCGGCTCACACAAACTTTTGTGATTTTATAATCACAACATCTTTCAAACTTGAGAGGTAAAGCTTGAACATTTGGCTAAATAATTATCGGTCAAAGATCCATCCAAATTCCAAATCTTGATTCTTAATAGCTAATGATAAAATGTTCAAGATGAATTTTTGGTGGTTTAGGTGAGCCCAAGAGCACTCATTAACCACTGAAAAGGGGGCCTTTTAGGTGGATAAGACATTCAGAACTAAATAATCTTAACCACCGAAAGCACGTAGCCCGGCGGAATGGCAATTTTTGCCTAGATCAGAAATTTTTGAGTCTGAATAGTTTGAATTTTTTTCAAATGAATGATGAATGAATTATCAGGTCAGATTTAAAGACTATTTATAAGAGAAAAGGTAAGAAGAAGAGTTTTAAACACATTTGGCATCTTTTCATAAGCAAAATTCCGGGGTTTTTTTGCCACACATCATCAGCTCTAATTTATCTTTGGAAGAACAGGTGGAAGAAGATTAGCCTTCCAAGGCTTCTTCAACAGTCAACAGATTTTAAGGGCCAACTCATAGAGATTATCCTCCTTTTGGGTTTTATCCTATCTTTGTAAATGTAATTTGACTTTCTATTTTAGGTATAGCAGATCCAGTTTCTAGGATCACGGAAGCTATATGTAAAAAGGCTATAAACCCGAGGAACATTTGAGGAAGAAAGGTTCGATTTTGTTTTCCTACAATTTTCTTTGTAAGAAAAGTTATTCTTATTATATGAAATTTCAAGAAGCTTCCTTGGTTGTGTTGTCGGACTTCTTTTACGTCACCACGATGTCTTAACATGGGTGAATGTTCTTTGTTGATGCTCATTCAATCTGTATGTGATTGTCATCTCATTTATTGATTGATTAAGTTGATAATCATAAGATACTTCTTTAGTTATTAAACCCATTATGCTTGTTGGTATAATCACGGTTCAATAGCTAGCTTCTCTTCCATTTAATAAAACCTTGTCTGACTACATTGCTAGAAGGCCTTGTGAGATTTTGTATTTCTAGGCAGTCTTGAAAAGCAGAGTCAAGTTCCTAGATATTCATCTTGATCAAAAAACCATCAAATATTAAAGAAAATATTTTCCAAAAAGATTGAGTTACCGGGCATCTGGAAGCTTACAGCCTAGGAGAGTTTCTGGAGTGATACTTGAGGATCAACCATGACTTGGTGGCAAAGCTAGAAGCAATCTAGTATTGCTCTACCGACATAGATGGAAGAAGAGAATACATTCTTTGCATGTTGTCGTACTACATTGCTAGAAGGCCTTGTGAGATTTTGTATTTCTAGACAGTCTTGAAAACACAGTCCAGCCCCTAGATATTCATCTTGATCCAAAAACCACATCAAATATTAAAGAAAATATTTTCCAAAAAGAGTTAGTTACCAGGCATCTCTGACTTACAGCCTAGGAGAGTTTCCTGGAGTGATAACAGGATCAACCATGATCTCGTGGCAGAGTAAGAAGCAATCTAGTATTGCTCTCAGCATAGTGGAAGAAGAATACATTGCTGCATGTTCTGTCAGCTGCGAAGCTATATGGCTTCGAAATTTGTTGACCGGCCTATTTGACTTAGAGATGAGAGCAACCTTGATTCTATGTGACAACCAGAGATGCATAAAAATGACAGAGAATCTTGTATTCCACGACAGGTCGAAGCACGTAGAGATCCGTTATCATTACATCTGTGACATGGTATAGAGAGGAGCCTTAAAGCTCTAGTACATTAGCATGGATGAACAGGTTGATGACGTGTTGACCAAGCCCCTATCTCATGTGAAGTTTGAGTACTTCCGAGATAAGCTTGGCATAATCCGAA
>SNQJ01S0264924.1:0-12013 GCA_010110895.2 Picea sitchensis
GAAATAGAAACTAATATGTTGCGCAAACCACAAAGAGCATGAAAAAACTAATACTGCAATAAGAGATATCTCAATTGATTTTGAGGAGATATGTATATTCCATGTCACAAATTGTTGCACTTCTCCAAAGGGAAATGATTGAAAGAAAGCCTTGACAGAAATTGATTGGATGAGGTTTGTATGTGCCATAAGATGCAAGAACCCAAGCCAAATGAAGTGAAGAAGAACCCAAAAAAACCCAAAAAGTTAGAAAACCTATAACAAAACAAAGAGAATCACCTCCTCAAGGACTTAAGGTGGGTGGGTAAGAGAAAGATAAACCCAAAAGCAAAGTTCCAAGAGCATGTGTTAGATGCTCATGATCTACATTTGTCATGCACAAAGAAAGATATGAACACAAACGGCAATGAAACAAAGTATCACGGTGAAAAACAATTTATATCATGAAAAGAATGGTAAAAAACTTGTACATACCCAATGGCTAAGAATATGGTAGCTATCTTTGAGAAGATGTGTGGCTATGCTATTTTATAAAAAGGCCCAATGTGAAGAAAACTTGAAAGGAAAAACCCTAAGATATAACCTTAACTTTGGCAATTGAAAAGTAAAAAAGGTGGGGGTTGTGGGACACTTAGTTAGATCATCACCTTCTTGAGACCATAACTTTCTTGAGTGAAGTCTAACTAGGGTGCTTTTTTTTTGTTAGAAAGCTCTTAATGAAATCTATAGCCAAAAATTGTAAGTTCACTCAATTTCAACCATTTTGAACCTCCAAAAACTTTAGGAAGGGTACATTGTTGTAAGAAACAACAACCCCCTCTAAAATTTTATTGAGACTCCCATGGGGGTGAATTTCTAATAAGTTGCATGCCTCTTAAAGTATTGTGTCAAAGCTTCATTTCCTCTCTCTGCATTCCTAAACAATCTAAGTCTTTTAGGCTTAATTTGAATTCTCCTTTTTTAGGCTAATTCATCGAATATTCATTATTTTCTCGTACTTGGGTGTTTTATTTTTTTCACAATGGGTTGTAATACCATAAACCCCTTTTCCAAAAGTATTTAACCCCATAGAACATCTTATTTTTTACATAAACCTTGTCTTATTTTTAAAAGATTATATGGTTATCCACCAATGATATTCAACATGGATTGCCTTTACATTATCGAAAGGCCTTAGATATGATGATGCAAATGTTAGGTTGTAACCGCCTTTCCTCATGCCACATAGCCTTGAACCTCACAAATGACCTAGGTCAAAAGGCATGGATGGTGATGATTAAGAGAAGTCACATCAACTCTCCCCTGCATGTGGGACCTACCTATGTTAAAATCTTAGCATATTGGTTGTGGAGTCTCTCCACAACATTGAACTACTAGAGATTTGAGAGTTAAGGATCCTATGAGGTTGTGGAGGACCTTTCCTTCACCATGCAATTGTTTACCCATCAGATAACCAAGATTAGAAGAGATGGATTATTGTGATCATTGTAGGTTTCTTCGTCTCTCTATTCCCACTATGGACTCCTCCCATTGGCACGTTGATGTATTCACCACAGGGTCTCTCCTCAATGTCAATCTCCTCAAGGTCTAATGGTTAAGGATCATGTGGGGTCTTAGGAACCTTCCTTAATGACTCGTAGTGTTCAACCCCATGAACAACGTAGATCAAAGAAATTTGATCACTAAGATTGGATGGGAATGAGACCTTGGTCCCCTCCAAGGATATGTCCAAGATTCTTCAGTATGATGAAGACCAATGAAAATATGCCACATGGTGACTTTCTATTAGTGCATTTATCTATTCATATCATCACTTACTAAATTAATTTTAAGATCTTTCAAGCTATATATGAATATTATGCAGCTATGTTTATATGCTTCAATGTTTCAACCCATATAATGTCATTCTAAAATTATTTTCTCTTCATTCTACCATGCAAAGAAGCTCTCATCTATTGTTCTCTTATATCTCACACTCGAAGACATTCAAAGCACCCAATTCATTGTTTATGGTACCAATTATAACATGGGTATCCTTCAAAGTAATTGGGTTAGTCTTGTAAAGCCACCACCACCTGTGAACTATGTTTCTTATCAAATTTTCAACCAAGAAAATGTCTAAGAGAAGAGTGAAGGGTATTCAATATACCTTGGCTAGTTCTCAGATCTCCCATAATTGTGTCTCGAAAGTGTTAGAACTCAACCATACCCCTAAAGATTTTAACAATGTGTTTTATGACATTTATGATCCTATTACCAAACATGATAAACCAAATACTCTCAGGTATGCAACTTTTAGTCATTTTGCAAATGGGAAAAGCATCCATAAGTCTTGGGAATGGGGTCTTGCCAAGATGATGGTCCATCCAACTTACCCATTTCTTGAGTTCATTGACTTGTGTGCTCAACATTGTGATCCCAATATTGGGTTTGCAATCTTTATTGATGGCTCTAGGGTTGTATTTTCAGCCAATGCTCAATCTATGGAGAGGACGATTTATTTTCCTCGGACTCTTGTTAACCCAAACATTAATTTTTAAAACAACAAGTTAGTAAACATGAGTCCAGAAAGAAGAAAGGAATTACTATCATGCTTCTTCATGGATAAGTAGACTATCCTTGATAATGATCCTTTATACAAGGCAAAATTATTTCATAATTGGTCCAGGGATCTAATCAATGTGTTTTTTGTTGTCCTCGGTACGAACAATGATGGAATTTCACATGTTGTCTATAACTGATGTTACACTATTATAATAACATGCTATGGTGTCATATTCAACATTGTCATCCAATGCATTTTTTGGGGGGATTCAAGTAGAGATGATGCAAAACGGGATGCTACAAGGGGTGTCATGATTTGCATCGACATATCATTGGCTTTTTTGACACGTGCCTTATAAGGAATCATCTTAGCAAAACAATATTTAAGAATAAAATGAGGAAGGGTTTCTGGCAACGGTAAGAATGAAGGGAAAAAATGATTATCTTCAGTAGTAGGATCCATGGTGTGAAGGTTGTTCGTACAATTTGGGAGGTTGATGATGTTTGGTAGCTTATTGTGGAGTTTAGATCAACTGGGTCGGATCTTAAAGGTTAGATGTTGCATTTGGCAAAAGCTATTGATAACACATGGATTTTATCCACGGAGATTGGTTTTTTTTAATTTCAAAACATGAGTCAGTGGTCCAACATCAGACTATTCCTCAAGGTCCGCTTTGTTCTTCCCTATTAAGGCATGTACTATTGTTATACGATGGGACGTGTTCCTTTGTATTTTGTGATATGGATGGGAGTTACGTGTGTGTGTGTGTGTGTGTGTGTGTTTGTGTGTAGAGAGAGAGATACAAATATCATTGGGATCTAAGCTTAGCAGTGGAAGATTTCCAATCACAACCCACTACTAGATCTTTTTCAAAACTCTTGCTAAGAAGTTGATTCTTTTGTGGGTGCATGAGACAGATGTTGTGACAAACATAATACTCCAAATGGAACAAATTTAGGTGATTCCTTGTGTACAATAGAGTTTTATTGATGAAGTGAAATAGTTGTAGGATTCTCCTCAATTGATTGACTATAATATGTGTAATGACTCCATTGTTTTGTTAGTTTTACATTTGCAAGGAGCAATGGGATATAGGGAACCCTCTACCTCTAAGCTAGTTTCTTACAAGGATGTAGCACATTTCATGGTTCCTCCTTCGTTGTTGCAACCATTAGTTATGCACAATCCATATATTGTTGAGAAATTGTATGAAATACCAGCTTTAGAGGTTTGTTAATACTGAGAGGGGGGGTGAATCATTATCAAGTACAATTCAACACTTTTTAAACTTTGATTTTTCAATCAAATAAATGCATCCAATATACAATAAAGAGTAGAAGAAGAAATACACATGCACAACAGATTTACGTGGAAGTCCACAGAATGTTTTTACTTATATAATAACAAGATTACATTCATAGGAAGCTACAACTTCCAATATTCTCCAACTCCAACTGGAAGGAGGCTTCAACCCCCTAGTTTATAGGCTCCAACCTGAAGGAAGCTACAACTTCCTAGATTCTCCAACTCCAACTGAAAGGAGGCTCCAACCCCCTTTCCTTGCCCCTTCCTTCCACCCTCAAATATGTATATAAAAGAATCAACTTGTCATTGTCACTGTCATTGTCTATGTCATTGTCTTTGTCATTGTTACTATCTCTATCATTATCATTGATACATCATTATCATCAAACTAGGTCCACATAGACTGTCACTATCATTGTATCTGTCACTACCATTGATACATCATCATCATCAAACTCAATCCACATAGAAACTGGGTCCACATAGAGATCTTAGGTCCACATGGGTCCACACATAAACCCCAAAAAACACATAGAACCCCGTGCAAAGAATCAACCTTCCATACTATAGCGAACCCATAACAATGATCAAAACATCACCATAAGACTAGAAAATATCCTTCACAAGAGCTCCTTATCCTCCCAGTTCCTTCGCTACCAAACTTGTGCTAAGAGATCACACGCTTGGATACACTAAAAATGCGAAAATCCATCATGTATTTATAGTGGTTCTGTCCCTATTTTTAGTTTCTGGGCTGACCTGGATGAATTGTCCTCAATTTTTTGGCTGGGTTGTCGAACAAAAAAAGTCATATCTCCTCATTCATGGGGAGTTAGAGGGACTTCCATATACCATTGGAAAGGTCTCGAAATAATATTTCCAACCATGTAACTTGTGATTCCATTTGATTTAGTTATGTAGGGTAAAAATTCCCTCAGATATAGGTATCCAAATTGACCACAAATAATACTTTCAACAATCTCCATCTTGCAAACTTGATCTTGGACATCTATAGGCTTCTTCACTTGATTGTAGGGGCTTCTTGACCACAACTATGGGGCTTATTGTGGGCTTCTTCAAAGCATCTTTCCGTGAGGGCCATGCTTAAAGCTACATCATAAGGGGACCACTTTGGAGACTCCTTCAAGTAAACCCATAGGCTTCTTCATGTTGATCACCAATGACTGACTTTGACATCAATGACAACACCATTCAACAATATCCCCCTTTGTCATTGATGGGAACACTCATACTCTCCCTATCATCGTGCTCCTAATCTTTCTCTCCCTTTTGACATCAATGGCAAGGGGTAACTCTTCTCTTTAGGGTTAAGCCCCCTAAACTCTTGGTGCTCAATAGTATTTCATCATCCTTTTCTGTCTTCTTATCCTTTCCTTCCTTGTTATAGTCCTTGGATATCTTTTGTGTGACTTCAATCCTCTGTATATATTCTTTGTCTAGGATGTATATGTTATTTGTTCTTCTTGTTGCTATTGCAACCAATCTTCCCGAGTCTTCTTCTTTGATTTCACATCTTCGGGAATCAAACTTAAGATTTCATCATTATCACATATTTTAGTGACACTAAGGAGATTATGCTTCAAATATTCAACCAATAAGACATTTGTTGCTTTTACATTTTCACTTCCAAGGCTCACTACACCTTTTCCAAGTATTTTGACAGAGGAGTCATTTCCAAATGCAACACTACCACTTTTTCCTTTCTTTAAGTTGATGAATTTGTTTTGGTCCCCAATCATGTGTGTTGAGCACCCATTGTGTATGTACAATTCATCTTCTTTATCTTCAGCAAGAAGTGCTAATTGAAAATATTCCTTGTTTGGATTCTCTTTCCTTTCCCATATTGTAGTTGGTTTTATGATAGGAGCATCTTCTTTCATATCTTTGCAATCTCATGCTTTGTGACCAAGATTATTACATTTGTAGCATAAAATGTTATGATCCATCAGTGGATCAAATGGATTGTAATTTATGTTGACAAATTCATGAGCATTTCCAGATCTACTATTTACATGATTGTGCTTTGGATATGTATAATCATTTGTGTTTCTCATATAGTTGTTTCTTGCATTGATTTTACAATGAATTGCTTTGTGTCCAAAGTTTCTACAAACACAACAATGACCAAGAAAAATATTCTCATACCTAGTAGAAAAGGACCTTCTTGGTATCTCACCCCTTATGGATTATGAGCTCGTGTTCCAGCTGGAGGTGTCATGTTCCTGTTGTTCTTCAACTCCCTTTCGTTTGTTGATTCCACTTCTTAAGGCATTTGTATAGTTTCTAGAATTTCCTTCATCTTCCCTGTCTGTTTTATCTGTGTCTGTTGTCATATCCAAGTCTTGTCTTATATGTAGGTGTTCTCTGGTTTCTAAGCATTTCATCTAACTTTTCAGTACTTTTTTCAAATTTCTTGTAGAAATTCAACTTTTTCGTTGTCAACATCAACTCTTTTCTTGTGTGATCCAATTTTGCTTTTAATTTCTCATAACCTTCAGTCTTTTTATCTAACTACTCCTTCAAGTTGTTAATTGTCTTTTCAAGCTCGTGATTCTCTTCTTTAATTCTTCAATTCGTTTTTTAACTCTCTATTTTTGTTTCTAAGCTTGCTATTTTCTTCTTCAACATGCTTCAATTTTTCAAGATTTTCTTCATCTTCTTGTTCACTTTCTGCGACGTCTTTGCTTCCCCATAAAGATTCTATGTTTGTTTCTTCGGTCTCAACATCAAACTCTTCTTCATAATTGATTTCATTTGTTTCAGAATTTTTGTGGTCATCGTTCTGAGTTTCTTGAGTTACGAAGAGAACTTCCCTTACTTCACTTTCTTATCCATCGCTTTCATCTGAAGAACTATTGTCCTCCTTGGAGTAAGGACTTTTTTTTTGTGGAAGATTTTCTTTTCTTCAAAATGACATTTCTTAGCATAGTGTCCTAATCTACCAGAATTGAATCATTTAAAAGGTAACTTACCTTTGTATTTGTTGGTTCTCCTCTTGAGCCTCCTTACGAAATATGCTTCTTCTTCACCTAATTCATCGCTTGGTCTTTCTTCTACCTTGTGTTCTTTGTTCCTTGTTTTCTTTGTGACTTTAAAAGTTGCTTCTCTATTTGGTTGTTCATTTTCTATATTTGTTCTCATTTCATATGCTACAAGGGTCCCATGTAATTCATCCATTGTCATTTTGGTCAAATCCCTAGTTTCTTCAATGGCCAAGACCTTGGCATCATATATCAAAGGAAGTGATCTCAACACTTTCTGTACAACCAAGGAATCTTTGACTTCTTCTCCCAATCCTTCGATGGCATTGACAACTTCATCTACTCTGAGTAAATAGGTTGCAATATCTTCTTTTTCATTCATTTTCAGATTTTCAAAATGTGCTATGTGTCATTGAAGCTTGACCTGCTTGACTTTCAGATCACCTTCATAAGTATTTCGAAATTTATCCCAAACCTCTTTAGTTGTATTACAAGACATCAACTTGCTATAAATAGTTGGTATCAATCCACTTATGATAACATGCCTAACCTTTTAATTACAACTCATAATTTCTTCTCATCTAGATCAGTTGGAGTGGTTTTTATAACTTTATAGCCATTGACAACTAAGAGCCATATATCCACTCCTCAAGCTGTCAAGTAAGTTTGCATTATGTTGCTCTAGTATGTGTAATTGTTTCCATCAAATGGTGGAATCTCATTTGGAATGTGGCCTTCCATTTTTGCTCATGATGTCCATTCCAATGATTAGACTGTTCTGAAGGTAACCTACTATGATACATGTTATTGCACAATCTATACTTGCCCAAAGCCTAAAGGCAAGTAGGTCGAGATTGGCGTAACATAGAGGCAATCATGTCACTGTCACCTCAACAGGGTACCTACATTATTTTGATATAAAATGGTTAAACAACTCTCCAAGATTCAGAGGCCTCCTAATTACTCACATTGTAGAATTAAGTATATAAGTGAGATATAATTTGAAGGGGAGGATGTTCTGGTAAATTTTTTCATACTTTCCCTGCCATATTTTTTGCAAGATTGGATTAAGGGTTGTTGCAAAGATAAGGGTATATCATCTTTCGTAGACCTCATCAGTAGGTTTATTGAGTTTGTGAAACCACAATGCCAGACATATGAAGATGCCCTTCAAAAACTCGCATTATCCCTAGAGGACGAAGGATTCACCACTAGATTGTGGAAGATCTCATGGATGTGTACCATACTCAATACCAAGAACCCTCTTATATAGAAGGAGAGATTTATGAAGAAGGTTGTCAACCCCTTGAAGAGGAGCAAGATTTTTCCCATTATTCAATAAAATGCAATAAAGACTTGACTAAAGAAGTGAGTTATGAGGATGAAGCACTAGTATCTGCTCCTTCATTCGATGAAGCTCTCCAAGATCCTATCTCTCCTATACAAGACGAAGAGAATGAGGTGAATCATTTTCCTTTCCAGGTTTTTGATGACACTTTATTCTATGATTTAGAAGGTGAAGAAGTAAAGGAACCCTTGGAAGAGCTAGGTCCTTCATTTTCTGATGAAGGTGAAAAGATGATTAAAGATACTATTCTTGGGGATGATGTACTGGATGCTCTTCCATTTGATGAAGTCATCCAAACCTTTGACGCTCCTGCACAACAAGAAGTGAACACAGTAAGTTATTTTGCTTTCCAAGATTTTGATGATGCTTTATTTTATGATTTGGAAAGTGAAGAAGTATTAGAGGAGCCCTTGGATGCATTAGTCCTTCATGTTATGATAAAGGTAGTAACATGGTTGATAATATTGATGAGTTCATAAATGTTGGAAGACGTAAGTGGGATGTGATTGGTTCTGATGAGGATCCCATTTATGATATGGAAGGATATCTTTGAATGTTTCATTTACAACAATCATATGATGTTCCTAATAATTTTGGCATTTGGCAACAAGATGATGATATAATTACAAAAGTTTTCCAAACACCCAAGGATGACCTAGTGCAATGTTCTCCTGATGATTTTTGGTCATACCTTGAGGATTTTGATGAGTATTCCTTTGAGCACTTGGATTTATTCTATGAAGAATATTATCAACAGTCGTTGTGCTCAAATTTTGATAAAGGTGAGGATGTTGCTTGCCTGAAGCAGGATACTTGTGACAAGGTTGTCTAGCTCCCTTTGATTAATTTACCTCGTTATGTCATTAAGGATGCAGATGGGGAACATGTCTCTTGTTTCAAGTTTTCTTTACGGGAAAACTTTCCGTTAGAATTCAAGGGGAGGTTGAATGCCTTAAGAAGTTTATTATCTCATTCTTTCAGCTTTCCTTTGAGAAGTTGTCAGTTTCCCTCTAAGTTCTTGTTAATCCCTTCTCAGACCCCGGGGAGTGATGATGTCCAAGGTAGTCAACCCTCAAACTCTTTGAGCTAGCTCTTTGATTCCTTCACCTCTCATGATCCTTTTATGAGATGGATTGATCACTTTTCTGGAAGGGTGACTTGGCATGATTTTGTCCCTTCCTCCCGCCTCCATGAGCTAGACTTTACGATTTCCTATGATATAATGCATGCTCTAACTCATGTTTATTTTGTGCTTAACTTGTCATTGTTTTGGTTTATGATGAAGCACAGAGGCAGGTGTTATGATACATTGCTAGCATGGTTGTACTGGTTGTATGCTTATACCTAGCATTTGACAGGTAAGTACATGTAATTTAGGATAGGTAGGCATTTGCATCCATTGTACATACCATTGCACATCATGTTAGCATAGTTGTAGTTGCATGTTTCATATTGTCTTGTTTTATTATGTATATATGTATGCCCATAATCATATGTTAGACTAGAGATGCTTTTATTATATATGGACGAGGGGTGATATCGCCACCCTAGGGATTACTAATATCTTTTGTTGAGATTTAGCAGGCACAGGTCATACCAAAGATGTTGAGGTTCTCATGAGCTCTACGGTGAACACATGTCCCCGAGTTGGAGCCAGATGTTATCCCCTAGCCTAAAGATAACTAAGGATATCATGTCTTGAGGCCCACAGGTCCTAGACATGGAGTACCGAGAGTCGAATGACTTAAGCATGGCCCCGAAGGGCCCCTTTTTTCCTCAATGCGGTTCACATATCACCATCAGCAGTATCCATCGCACACCATGGTCCTAAAGTAGCAGTGAGTCTTGCTCCATGAGGTAATGAGTCTGGGTATCACGGTATGTATCACCTTGATTGTTGAAGCACTTGAACATGTTGTATTAAATCCTTCTTTATTTCATGACGTTTGCTTGGAAATTGTGCTCTATGCCTCGTTCAAACCTGGAAGGGTGACATAGTGCCCCAATAAGTTGATTTCCCTTTGGGATGGGTTGTTATTGGGTGGATCTTTGAAAAGTCATTGTTTGTTCCCTTCATACTTACCACTTTCCATATTTATTCCTTCCATCTCCCCTTCCTTGTTTGGGCATTGGGATTGGCTACACTAGGAAGGATTGTACCTTACCTCGTGGGAAGAAGGGGATAAAGGCCCAGAGGGTAAAAGTAGCTAGAAAAAGATAAAAGCCAAATCTAAAACCTTCAAGATGCTTCACCCAAGGATCCCCGAGAAAACAACGAAAGGCTTCTCAATAAGAAAAGGGTACCCACAAGATAACATAAACACTCAAGGTACTAGTTGATGGATAGGAGGTCTCATCTCAAGCTGACCTATTATGACCATGGGCATGTAGCGGTATCACATTACCACCTATCTGGTCACCAAACCAGGGTAGTGGCTCTCAGTGGCATAGCCAAGAGAAAGGGGGTCTCATTACGGGCCAACCTTCTCATTTCTGTGAAATATTTGTGGATAACGCTACCACCTCTGGTCATCAAACCATGACAGTGGCCCTCAACTATTCCCTTGAAGCACAAGAGAAAAAGATCAAAAGAAATAAAGCTAAGAATAAATGGTAACGAATGGGCTAGGAAACAATTGCATTCATGACAAGGTGTAGCTCACCCTCCACAAAGGCACCCACAGGTAAGACTCTACATTTCTTTGTTATTACATGCACCCCATGCCCAAATATTTACCCCATGCCACCTCATACACTTACATGACTTGGACTAGACTCCACCTGGGAAACACCCCAAACTTAAGAGAGGTTATCCCAATAGGACACCCTGAGACCCTCTCCAATCCTAACTTGTCAAATTACATAACGTGCATTTGTTTGGGGTTAAGGGGGGTTTGATGCACATGTTTGGGTAATTTAATTATTGGATGTGATTTACATGCTATGATCCTTGTGACTTATGAACCCATGGAGGGCGTACTTGTTGTTTCTGCAGGACCTTGCCTGGTGGACAGGTACACATGAGGGAATGATTAGCTCAGACCTTCATGGGGGCTCAAAGCCCATAGATGGATGTTAAAACCCCAGTCAGGGGTAAGAAGAGACTGAAGGCTTGCATTAGATGAAGGAAAGATGTTTCCTTTGGAGGCACTATGGAAGACCCGGACCTAGGGTTTCATGCTCTTCCCACCTGAATGTTGGCCTTGGGAGACCTTGGACGTCACCCTAGTAGCCCCATGACGTCACCCACAACTAGGGTTTCACATGGAGAGATGTTGGGCTGCAGTTTTGGCACGTGTGGCATGGAGGAGGGCTCCTGGAGGCCCAACATTTTGCTTGATGGCCTCAACGTCTCATGGAGGAGGCCTAACATCACCCTAGGAAGGTTGACGTCACCCTCTTTAGGGTTTTAATTTTGAAAAATGATTTAATTTTTAATTTAAAGAACAAATTGACATGTATGCTTTGTTTTATGAAAAGACACAATTGTTGGATTAATTAGCCAGGATTTCCCATATAAATATGGTTGGTTAAGTTCATTTTTTCATAATAACTCATTAGACACAAGTGGTCGTATGCAATTTCCACCCTCTTTAAGTGTTATTGGATGAAATAACTAGTGTGCACCTCTTGGGAGAGCTTTATGGTGGTTTTTTTTGGCATTTTTCACGGTGGAATGGTCTTCAACTAGGGTTTGACTTGATTATTCTTGGTGAAGTAAGTGGAAAATCTGCATTTTTATTCATGCTATGGATGTTTGTGGTAAAATTTACTTGTTTCATGTCTAAGATTATGAAATTGCTTGTTTAAACC
>SNQJ01S0264926.1:0-12013 GCA_010110895.2 Picea sitchensis
ACCTATCCTAACTACACTAATATTTATTATTATTTTAACCTAACTAACCTATTGTTCTTTTTGTTCATCCTAAGTCTGATTATGTATGAATGGGTGACTGGCGAGAGGTAGTCAATGGGGCCACAGGACAAGGGAGTGAGGGCGCAACATGTATGAAGGATGCAGCCGGATGATGAGAGATCGAGCGAAATGAATGGAGGGAGGAAACGGGATCAACCGAGCTAGACTTCGTCATCACGAGGGAAAACGCCAAATCAACAGTCGAAGAATCGATTTGCCTATAATTATAGGACCCCAACATAGTGAAGTACGAGACACATGTGATGGACGTCAGAGGAATTCATGCAGCACCGATGGAACAACACAGATTTTCATGGGCTCAAACTTGCGAAGAGTTGTTTATCAATTGGTCGGAGTATGAGAAAAGTCACCCTTTCAAGTGATATCTTGAGTTGACTGCTAAAGAAATTGTTAGAAGATGACACCATGTGGTGAATTTTGTTTTGTTTAAACTACACTTAGCCCTTATTTTCAGTTAGATTTTATATTATAAATAAATGCATCGACCAATTAGTTAAGGGTCGATGGTTGTTGCAAGAACTCTTTCTTTCTGGTTGTTAAGAATTATTTTGAAGCTGCTATGAATTGAGAAGTCCTTATGGACCAGAGACAAGTTATTTTCATCAAATGCATGTGATTGGACGTGGAGAAGAACTATTTCCTATCTCGTTTCATGAATGATGTTGTAATGAGTAAGAGCTATTTAATCTATTATCAAGTTATCTGGTGCAATATTTTGTTGCTCTTTGCTTTAATGATGAAGGTGAATTGTTGTGTTATCATGTGATGAATGATTATGGTAGATAAATTATTTTTCTTTCCATTATCTTATCACATATGTGTTTTCTTTCTGATAATTAGTTTCTCAGACAGTAATTTGATTCTCACATGGTTAATGTATTAGTACTAGGCATGTGGTATAAAATTGTCGTCTGCATGCTTGAGTAGCGAGTTATCCCAAGCTCAGCCTCTTCCTCAGTAATTAGAATTTAATATTGTTTTGTTACCAAGTTGGTTTATACTAGATTACATCTCGTATCAGTCCCACCCAAGAGAAAAATACAAAAAGAGATAGTCCAAACTAAAGGAAGAGCCTTCACAAGAAAAACATAAAGCCCATCGATAAATTGGCCAGATCGCAAGATCTGGAGAACCATTCCACCATTAAATGCTGCAAAGTCTAATTGGACCTCGGTGGCAGGTTTGGTTCCTACTATTGAATCAAGGGATCTAGGACCCATCAACGGAATTGGCGCTAGAAGGAGGGCCTGAGAATGAATGGTTGAATATATATTTTACATAGTATTTCAAACAACTTATAGATTCATAACGACCCACATGCATGGCTAGTCATTCCCAAGACAGCTCACACATGTTGAGTACTCCTGAAACGAGTAACTCACCCCAGTCCGAGGAAGAACAATTGTTCCCTGAAATACCTTATGCTCTTCCTCACGAGGAGTTAAATCAATTTAGAATGAACACAAGAGCATACGCCTGACAGATCGGTGCGCTGTCGTTAACTCTGATATTTCCTCGAAGAAAAAAGATAAGTAAACCAGTGGTCAATACTCCCGACGAAGTTTTCGTGCACACGGTAGAAGACTTAATAGACTTCACGATCACCAAAATCCAAGATCCTCTTGATCTAATACCTGAAACGCTGGCCGACAACATCTCTGAACCAGGCGATTTCTCGGAAGAGGAAGAGTTTATCATAAAATATGAAGATATGGAAGGTAACAACGACCATGAAGATGAAGGGGAAATCCCACCTTAGAAAAATCAGCCTTGGTTGGCCGAAGACATTGTGGCCATCCTGGGACAAGTACATAATCTTCCCTGACACCTGGAGAAGCTACTCCCTAAATTCGACCCCGAGACTTCAGGACTGCCTGAAGATCATATCAAGAAGTTCATACTAGTGATCAGACTTATGAACGTCCAACAAGAAGACGTAGTATGGAGTCTTTTCCCCTATACGTTTGAGAATTCAGCTTCCACATGGTATTTTAATCTTCCAGTAGGATCTATAACTAGCTAGACAAAGTTCCAGAAAGATTTTCTAGATAAATTTGCAGAGGAAACTACTACGAGAGCTCTGATGGCTGAGTTGTTTGTCGCCACCATGAGTTCGAAAGAAAGAGTCAAAGATTTCAATCAAATATTCACGACCATCTTAAACAAGTTTCAGCCCGAAGCGAAGCCAACTCAGGAGTTGCAAATCGAAGTTTATGCTAACGCTCTCCCGACTTCTATTTCTATGTTTGTGAAAAGAGAGGCTAAGCGAACCCTAGCTGAAAATTTTGAAGAAACCAAGATGATAGAATTCCATATGAAATGGTGTAAAGAAGACCAAGTATCTCTAGTTAAGAATCAAGTTCAACCTCCTCCCAGGAGAGGACTCCTTTTGACTAGACCGTTGGGAAAACAAGCAGAACAGACCCCCGACAAGGGTAATGGAGACATATAAGAACTACAACGCATGGTTAAGAAATTATCAAACGAGATCATAGACATGAAGAGAAGTGCAGGAGAGGGAAACCAAGGCCAAAGGCCCTATAAGCCTTTCTTTAAAAGGAACCCACCATTAAAAGCAATTGAACCTCCCCCAACTAACTTAAATATCGATCTAGGGAATGTCGCATCTGATTCTTTCTGTACTTATCACCAAGAAAACCACTCCAAAAGAGACTCCTTCAATGGGTGCATGCCATGAATTTTATGGCCAACTGGTTTCTAGACGAAGTCTCCCTGACCGAACAACCAAGCAGTTCGGTTATGAATATTGTTGACCAGGAAGAGATTGATCCACCACAAGATACAACCATGTTGATATGGGATCCTGACCTGATCATGCCTTCTGACGACCTGTTTGAGTCTCAAGAATCACTCGTCAAAGTCTTGGTGGTGAAAACGGGCAGTACAGGTCCACCTATCTCAAAGGATATCACTGCCACCCAAACTTCGAGGAGTAAGACAACCCCTGATCACCTGAAAGCACCTTTTCCTCCCAGTAAAAATCCTATAAGAATCCATACCCGAGAATCGCCCAAACTGGATTACAACATAGTTGAATATTTGAAGAAGTTAAGGGCTAATATATCAGTCATGGACATTTGCAAGATCCCTCAGCAGAAGGACTTTATGCTACAAGTTTTGAACTCAGTAGAAAACCCGACGACTGGAAATAGTTAGGAAAGAAATCTAGCTTCCACAGATCCAGTAAATAAACCAACTGTGAACACCTGCTCGGAACATAGGAAGGAAAAACCTTGTGTCCCATCGTTCCTCTTAACATTTGAAGTCTTCAATAGGAACCTCCACAATTGTTTGGTAGATTCCGGAGCATCTTCCAACGTTATTCCCTTGTCTATTTGCAAAAAATTAAATGTTGTTCCTCTCAAGAGCGATAGACACATAATACAACTAGACAAAACCCAGGACAAGGTCATGGGTGAAATCAAAGATGTAATAATCATAATAGTGACACATCCCAAGTTTGTGCAAGTGATTGACATCATTGTAGCAAATATCCCAAGGGCCTATGGGTTATTACTAAGTTGAGATTGGTCTGAAAAGTTAAACGGATACTTCAGTACAAACTGGGTGCACCTTTGGATACCTCTTAATGGAGACAAAAATATGATTAGGATCAATAGGGAAAGGTATCTGAAACATACCATTACTGACCTAGAAACCTTGAACGAACCCTCATCGACAGATTTCCCTGTGCTACGCAATTATTCCTGCAACTCCTACTTCAGGAACTTTTCTCCTCTCTTATCCGATGTCCCCCTTACCCAACTCTGAGATGGTGTTTCAAGAGAAATCACCAATACCAATAGAAGAAACCCTCTTCTGCAAAGAACCTGCATTGGTAATCTCAGAGCTGGTAGCAGAAAAAAAGGAAAGTATTAGGGAACATAAAGCCTACACACCTTGCCCACAATGTTGGGCCTTATATTTTGATGGATCTAAATCGCAAGAAGGGTCAAGAGCAGGGTGCATCCTCATTGATCCTAAAGGTAAACGTCATTTCTTATCCCGTAGGCTATAATTTGAATGTACGAACAACACTGTCGAATATGAAGCTCTAGTACAAAGATTAAAGAAAGCCATAGACTTGAATATCAAATAATTGAAGGTTTTTGGAGATTATGAGATTATCGTTATATAGGTAAGGAATACTATACATTGCAATTCCCCGAACCTAAAGAATTATCAGGAAGAAGTGCATAGGTTAATAGAGCATTTTGAAGCTTTCAATATCACTGTGATTCCCAGGGGGAAGAATATTCTTGTTAATTCCCTGGCCACAACTCCTTCAAGGTTGTCACCTCTAGAGGATTATGAAGCCTCACGATTCACTGTGGATCTGCTCTACAAACCATTGGTTCCTAAAAACATTTTTTATTGGAAAGTCTTTGAAGGAGATGAACAAATCATAAACTTCTTGACTAACCAAGATAATTTCAAAGATTTGGCTATTGAAGATGAAGTATTCCAAGAGAAATCAACAGAAATCGATCCACGGACAGGTCAACCTATTGAGAAATCAAAGTCTCATATAATCCTGAAACGGATAGCTAATTTGGAGAATCTGTTTGACCTGAAAGAGCAATTTAAGGGGCCTAAAAATGCAAAGACCGGTAGCTCTTGTCCCCTGCATGAAACTATAAATCTCGAAACCCTGGAAAACCCAAAGAATATAAACCTTGGTACGACCATATATAAGGAGGAAAGGAAATATTATCTCAAACTATTCAGACAACACCAAGACATTTGTGCATGGTCCTATCGAGATCTGAAAACTTCTGATACCCACATCATTCAACACAATATACCATTAAAACCCGAAGTGAAACCCTTCCAACAAAAGCTCTGAAAGTATCACCCATGTCTGGAACCTCTCATGTATTAGGAATTGAAGAAACTTTTAGATGCCAAAATCATCTTCCAGGTTAGGCGTTCCGTGTGGGTAGCAAATCTGGTTCCGGTGAGGAAAATGTCTAGAGAAATTCGCTTATGCATCAATTTTAGGAACCTCAATAGAGCTTCAGATAAGGAAAATTACCCAGTACCACCAATGGAACAACTCCTGCGGACCGTGTCTGGTTCAGAGATTTTCTCTCTACTGGATGGTTTCTCAGGTTACAACCAAGTTCTGGTTTCAGAGGAAGATAGTTTGAAAACTACCTTCCGAACCAAGTGGGGAACTTTCGCTTATAAACGCATGCCTTTTGGGTTAATTAACATAGGGGTGACCTTCCAAAAGGCCATGGATGTAGTGTTTCAAGGACTAATCAATAGGTGTGTGGTAGTGTATCTAGACAATGTAATTGTGTATTCAAAGAACAGAGAAGACCTCATCCAACATTTAACTCATATTTTCGAAAGGTGCAAGAAATACGGTATATCCTTAAACCCTAAGAAAACTATCTTCGATGTCAAGTAAGGTAAGTTGTTAGGTCACATTATATCTCAAGCAGGCATTCGCATAGACCCAAAAAAGGTTAAATCCATAGCTCAACTCTGGTTGCCTCACAACAAGAAAGCTATGCAATCTTTTTTTGGGCAAATCAATTTTGCGAGGAAGTTCACTCCCGATTTCGCGGAAACTATCAAACCCTTACAAAAGATGATCTATAAAGAAGTCAAATTTAAGTGGGATGATGAATGAAAGGATGCCTTCAGCAATATCAAAACCACCATATCCCAGGCCCCGGTATTACGAAGTCCCAATTTTAATAGGGATTTCTTCCTCTATACTTTCACCTCCGACCAGTGGTTAACTACAATATTAACTCAGAATGATGATGACAACAACGAGGCCCTAGTGTCATTCATGAGCACTAATCTCCAAGGAGATGATCTTAATTATCCTACTATAGATAAACAAGCTTACACAGTTTATAGAGCAGTAAAACATTTCAAGTCTTACATCCTCAAGAACCACACCAAAGTGATTGTGCCACATCCTGTGGTCCGATCCTTGTTCACTCAATAGGGAATGGGGGAAAGAAGAGGGAATTGGATGGCAGTGGTCCAAGAATTTTATTTAGACATAAATCCTACCAAACTAGTAAAGGGGTAAGGGTTGTGCAAACTTGCAGTTGAAGCCCAGGACAAAGTAAATGAAGACTCTGGATGGAAGAATAAAATGGCATTATGGTGTGTCGAAGTAAATGAGAGCTGGTTATTATTGGCCCACCTTGTTCAAAGACGCTCATGCATACGCTAGAAACTGTAAAGTTTGTCAAGTGAGCTCCAGGAGGGAGAAGAGAGCAGAAGTTCCACTTCAACCTGTGACTGTCTCTAGGCCTTTTGAGCAATGGGCGTTGGATGTCATAAGAGAAATTTAACCTAGTTCTTCAAAAAAATACAAGTACATTCTTACTGCCACCGTATACTTCACGAAATGGGCAAAGGCCATCCCTCTGACTCATGTAAATGAGAAGGTGAGGATCCAATTTATAGAACAACAACTAATCACAAGGTTTGGTGTCCCTTCTGTCTTGGTTTTTTATAATGCAGCTTATTTTTCTTCCACCTTATTGACAAAGTTTTCTCTAGACAAAGGAATCATAATTAGGTACTCTGCAAATTACTATCCATAGGGAAACGGGGTGGCAAAATCCACCAATAAGAACCTAGTAAGAATATTAAAGAAGACGGTTGCATATAACCACAGGAATTGGCATAATCTACTCCATAACGCTTTATGGTCTGATAGGGTCACACCTAAGGAAGCTATAGGAAATTCCTCGTACTTTCTGGTTTACAGGCAGGAATCCCTTCTCCCAAATGGGCTTTATCTTCCATCTCTTCAACTAGCCCGAGATTCTAGCGGGGAACCTTCATCAATCATACAACAAAGAATTGACACTCTGGTCATGCTAGAAGAAGAGAGAGAAAAGGCTAAGTCAAAATTCCTAGCTCATCAACAGATAGTAAAAAGATGGTTTGATAAGCATAAGGCTAAAGAAAAGAACTTCGAAGTAGGAGACTTAGTCCTAAAGTGGGATAGAGAAAACAAGCCTAAAGGCAAACATTCTAAGTTTCAAAACCTATGGCTCGGGCCTTTCCTGGTGGATGAGAAGATTGGGGCAGGCACTTATCGGTTGCAGAATCTGAAGGGGGAACTTGACGCCCTCCCAGTAAATGGCCAAGCCCTAAAACAATATTTCCAATAAAAAAAAATATGTGTTTTATGTTTTGTATGAGTGTTTTCATGATTGTGAAATGCATTTTTGTTGTTTTCTTTTGCTTTTTGGACTTTGTGATTTGAAAGATTGTGTTCAACGAGACAATGGTTGACCTTAAATTATGCGACATAGCAGACTCTTTTCCTAACTCATCGCTCACAAACAAAAAACAAGAAGCATTGAGGAACTTGCGGTTGCTTTAAGGAGTCCTTTATCTAACATGTGCAAATGAACAACTTCAGAGAAATGTCAGAAGTGTTTGCTTAGTGGTTGGTAAGACCTTAAGGAAAGAAGGAAAGTTGGAAAGGACTACATGAACCCCGAACACAAAGATAGCAAAGGATCCACCTTAACCGTCTCACTTTGTGAAATAAACAGACATCATCCTCTCCCACTCGCTCAGGGCATCATGCCGAAATAAAGTTGACATTATCAAAAGAGTGAACAATAGGAGAGGGTATGCAGATATCTTCGTCAAGGCTATGGATGGTCACTGGCAGCGGATCAAGGTCTATGATGTTGGGGTGACTCCACCGGGGCTATGGACGCTCGCTGACAACAGAGCAACATCGAAGCAAGTGAGTAGAAGTAACCAAAGGATTTATGCCAGTGAATACTTTACTAGAATTTTGTAAAAGGGGGCATGAGTTGGGATTACAGAAAATGAAGGAGGAATAAAGGTTTAAACCCCACGGGCAGGCCCGGAAGCATCAACCGGAGAATTTCAAATGCAAGGGAAAAATAGGCTCTGATTCAAAACCAATTAAGTTCTCCACCCGCTTATGTATCAGCTGAGCCCTGAGGGAGGAACAAAGATTCTTCTTTCGCACAGTAAGTCGCCATTTGTTGAGCACTCAACACACCCTAAAAATCCTGTGTCAAATCTTACTTTTTTGGGTACAACTTGATCTCTTGCAATGTCTAATTCTACTTCGATATGAAAATTGTTGCCTTTTCTTATCATCTCGTATCTCATGTAAGTCTTTAAAAGTTTGCTTGAACATGTGGAAATCACCATAACTTAAAAAGACTAACATTTAACTAAAGAATCAACAGTCGAAACCTTTCCCCGACGCACTAAAATTCGGCATCGGTAAGGATTAAGCATAAAAGGAAATCGTTCAAGGGAACCAAGGTAGTTGGTCGCAACAGAACTATCCCTGGAGGTCAATCCCCGATAAATTTCATCATCGGCAAGTTTTGAGAAGGTAGATCCATTAAAGAGCGTGATAAGTTTATCCCCTCCCCCCGACTGCCGATCCCAATGATTTTCGACATCGGCTACCTGAGGTTTATGTTATCGCTCGCGCATTGTTGAAAAAACCCTGACTCGATTGGGACACGCTATCAAACCATCTGCTCCCAGCTATCATGTGTCATTTCCAAAGCGGTTAAACATATGATCGAGTTTTCCCTTGAGTCGTTAGTAATTACCGAGCCCCCAAGCCCCGAGGTAGTGGCACCATGTCAGCACTGTACGAGGAAATCAGTCAACATCGAAAGTTTTCACAAATAAATATCAACGAAAATACAAAGCAACACTAAGTACAAAAATTGAGGCTAACTTACAAGAAACTTAGACAAAGAACACAGTAGAGTTACACACCAAGAGAGAAAGCTTACATTCAACTGCTAGGACCATAATCCTTTCTGCAAAATTTTGAGAATTTATATATCAGATTTCCATAAGGCTTCGGTTACATACAATAGGCAATACCAATACCTTTGGCCAACTGTCCTAGTTACATTGAGAACGCGAAAATTTTCACAGTAAAAAGGGAGAATATCAAAATTCAGCGTCGCGTCTGAGAATACAAAATAGATTTCGCTGATCGTGCCTCTTTCACGCGCGGACTTTCTCCCTGGCTCCTCTGCTCTCCCTGAGGTGTTTTCGTGTTATGTTCTTTCGACACCCTTTGAGATTTGCGTAGCCGCATGATCATGTCTTGTGCTTCTTGAAGCTATATTTTGAGCCAGGTTACATTACCTTCCCAACCTTGCAATGTTGGAACCTCAGAAGTCTTTGTCACTAACTATCATCGTAATTCTCTATTCTCCTGGTAAAATTTATCTATGGCAATTTGTCCCTGCTCTAGCTGTTGGTTAGGATCTCGAACATTTGAACCCCAGGTTTTGGTCCTTCTCGTTCTATTCCCGCTTCCCCGACTTATGGTTTCGACCGATTCAAGCCAGATAGTGCGCATTAAGGATTCTTCGGCAGTTGATCGCGCACATGATTCAATCGGGTTTTGCTATTGCCCAACTTCATTTTTCCTAGGCCTCCCTCACCTCTGCAGTATATGTTGTTGAGGGAGTGTGCTCTGCAACCCGCGTCCTTCCAACGTAGTTTCTTTCACTTTGGTCTTTTCATGGAGCGACACTATAGTTTCCGCGCGAAGGTAATAATTTTCCTTTTAAACCTCTGGAATACTCGCTGCCAATAAGAATGAGTCCCAGACATGTTGGGGCTCAGGCCTAGTGCTTTGACTGCCCCGCGGACCTCGTCTCACATTTTGAGGAGATCCCATGGTGCGATAGCGTATTTTCTTAGACGTTTGTGACTATACAAAGGACCAAAACACAGAGTTTGATCTAATTGGGCTCACAAGACGAGTCGCTACTGGTGCATAAGCTCAGTTGTTATGTAGAACACTTACAAAACATCCATAATTTATATCAAAGTGGGGAAGTGAGCCGAAACGTGCCAGGGAAAACTGAATGCCTTGCGACGGGATGTTTTAAAGAATTAATGCATCACATCCACACGATGGGTATAATCTGGGACGTATGAAATGTTGTCGATAGGAGTTGTAGAGGATATGTGGTATGATCATCTCGATTTCTTTTAATTTCCCCCGCCTCCATAATGAGCTAATGATGTTTGATGCACTTTCTGATGGGACTTTTGTATGAGTAACTTGTCTCGACCTTAAGCATTTAACGACTTCTCTTATAACAATATCCAATCTTTTGGAACTTACTCGTACTTTCAGCACATGTTCGGCTCTGACATCCTTTCCCGACCCCAAGGGCCAATCGGCCACTTGCGTGACTTTGACTCTCGTTTTTTCCGTACCTGATCCACCATGTTATGGCACGCGGATGTAACTCACCATAAATGAAGAGAAGTGGCGGCGCTAATAGAGATGGTGCAAGTAATTCAAAAGGTTGCAGAGATCACGTAAGTATCAAACAATCAGGCTTAACGAGTGTTACAGGTATGCATCAACCCAGTTTCCTCCTGCTTACATTTTTCATATATTTTGTCTGGAAAACAAATTTCTAAATGATTTTTTCCGATTGCAGGGAAGATCTCTCCACTATCAAGCGAAATTAGATCTGTAACTTTGTCGAGGAATCTGAGAGAAACCGGTTTCGAGGATCAACTAGGCGATAAAAGACATCGGACTCCCTGAGTTTGGCACCCCCGACAACTTCGTCAACTTATGCGACTTAGTCGAGTCGCATACCAAGAAAGATTCACTATGGGTCGAAGAGCTCGCAAAGATGACCGACACAATGCCAGAGCAAGTGCAACAATTTATGGAAGTTTTGATTAGAGCTCGAACTATGTTACAACAGTTAAGCACCAGTCTGGTGAAGTACTAGACGCATGCGATGGATGTCAGAGAAATTCATGCGGCACCGATGGAACAACACAAATTTCCATGGGCTCAAACTTGCGAAGAGTTGTTTATTAGTTGGTCTGAGTATGAGAAAAGTCACCCTTTCAAGTGATATCTTGAGTGGACTGTTAAAGAAACTATTAGAAGATGATGCCACATGGCAAATTTTGTTTTGTTTAAACTGCAGTTAGCCGTTATTTTCAGTTGGATTTTATATTATAAATAAAGGAATCAACCAATTAGTTAAGGGTTGATGGTTGTTGCAAGAACTCTTTCTTTCTGGTTGTTAAGAATTATTTTGAAGCTGCTATGAATTGAGAAGTCCTTCTGGACCAGAGACAAGTTATTTTCATCAAATGCATGTGATTGTACGTGGAGAAGAACTATTTCCTATCTCATTTCATGAATGATGTTGTAATGAGTAAGAGATAATTAATCTATTGTTAAGTTATCTGGTGCAATATTTTGTTGTTGTTTGCTTTAATGATGAAGATGAATCGTTGTGTTATCGTGTGATGAATGATTGTGGTAGATGAATTATTTTGCTTGCCATTATCTTATTGCATATGTGTTTTCTTTCTAATAATTAGTTTCTCAGACAATAATTGGATGCTCACATGGTTAATGTATTAGTACTAGGCATGTGGTATAAAATTGTCATTTGCATGCTTGAGTAGCGGGTTATCCCAAGCTCAGCCTCTTCCTCAGTAGTTAGAACTTAATCCTGTTTTGTTACCAAGTTGGTTTATACCGGCTTACATCTCGTATCGGTCCCACCCAAGAGAAAAATACAAAAAGAGATAGTCCAAACTAAAGGAAGAGCCTTCACAAGAAAAACATAAAGCCCATCGATAAATTGGCCAGGTCGCAAGATCTGGAGAACCATTCCACCATTAAACATTGCAGAGTCTAATTGGGCCTCGGTGGCGGGTTTGGTTCCTACTGTTGAATCAAGGGATCTAGGACCCATCAACAGAATACTTAGGAACTGTCATACTTCTCATGAGAAACAATACATATATATTCATTATACATGTAGCTAACAAGAAACACTTATAACTATCGTGCTCACTTGTGATGCAACATACATGAATATATATATATATATATAAGCAGTAA
>SNQJ01S0264927.1:0-12106 GCA_010110895.2 Picea sitchensis
TTTAGTGCACCAATTTGGTAAGAATCACAATGTACAAGGAGAAGAGATTGAATGTATATTAGATTCATCAAATTTGTATCTATAAGAATATCTCTTTGGTAAAACAATGTTAGCTCAATATTTTGGTTTGGAGAAACCTCTAGAACATGGTGCAATAACAAGATTATGGACTAAATTAGGTGAAATCCAATACCTAGAAAAAAACATGTCAGAATATTTTAAATTAGCAGGTTTATGTCAAACCATGATTTTGGGATTAGTGGAGGATGAGAGAATGTTTAGGGCACTATCATTCTTGACATAAAAGTTGAGGAACAAGATTGATAAACATATGGATACATGTTTAAGATTATATGTAATAAAGTATGACATAAACAATTTTCCATTCGATAGAGCACTAACTCTTTGGTGATCATATCATGATAGAAGGGGAGAATACAACACAAAAAATTCCTCTAATGAACTTGATATGGAAGATAATATTTTGGAGGCTCATAATAATAGCTCATATACATAGTTTATTGTTCATAATATAGAAAATGAGGGTCGACATGTTGATGTGAACTAGGATATTAATATACCCCAAGATGCTATCTAAACCAATATACATGAGGGGACTCTTATTTTGACTTACATGTTCCATTGATGATTGGTGTTGTAGAAATAATGAATGGAATGGCACATGTCACATGATTTTTGTTAGTTTATTGACTTAATTGTTCCTCTATTTTTGGAGTACGTTGGAAAAAGGTAATTCTTTATGGGAGCAAGATTACCATCTGTAAATTTGAGATTGCATTTAAGGTAAAAATAGGTTCTATATTTTGTATTAAACAATGTAACATTGAAGCTACATTTATTTGATTGAATCTATTTTAAGTTTTATGGTTTGATAGTTAACTAAGACATTCTTTTTTTCTTATCCATGACAGGAAATGAAGTTGTCATTTAATGAAGTTGAGACCTATCTCTTCAGATAGATAGTTTCCTAGTATTAAAGGCTAAATAACTAATTAACAATAATTTCACTAAGCAAGAATGGGCTCATTCAAGACTCAAGTGCATGAAACTTCTTGGATTTGTAACTTTGATATCTTGGCAAATTTTAATGGTTTGCTTGTTGTTTGCATTTGGACCATTTTTTCATCATTGGAAATTTGGTTTTATTTTGATTAAAGATTGTGTTAGTCCATTGAATGCTTCTAGTTCTCATTTGATGCTTGACTGAGGCTTGAGCCCTTCGTAGTATCTTGATTGGTTTCATTTGACTTCCATTGAGTCATGGGGTTTGGGTTTAAGTTAAACACCTTTGTTGAGTTAAAAAACTTGTGTTCATCTTTTATTATGATTATTTGAGAAATATATGGCATTATGTTTAATACGTTAATATATGGCTTAGGATTTGGTTATAATCAAGGCATTAAATATGTTTTTCATAATTATTATTGTTCTCTTTCAATATTTGATGGTTCATGGAAAAGACTTTTTATTTCATTTCTCTTTGTATAATGACTTAAAAATCTTCGCCATTTAGAATATATTATGTTTATTTATATTTTCTTTGACAAGACATGTTGGTATTCATAAAAGGAATGAGCCATGAGTTGTTAAGCAAAGATAAAAATGGTCTATGTATTGGCTTGCTAGATTCCTATGCAGTCATCGTAGGACATCTATTGCCAATGAAACCAACATTCCTCTTATGCATTTATAATTTTAATGTCATGAATAAAATAACTTTACATGTAGCCTCTCAATAAATTTTTTATGAAATGATTTGTAATCTAATCTAGTTATTTCAAAGGAAATCAAGCACAATCTATGCATAAACATTGAGTCTTCTGACACTAATTCATATGCAATCACCCAAGCTAATCAATACCTACTCAAACTTTGATAATTGTTGAGACTGTTATAGATTTCCTTCTCACTGAACAATTCTAAATCTAATTGTTGAATTAAACCTTCACCAATAAACCACTCGCAGAAAAGAAACCACTAAGATTAAATGAATTAAAAGATATATATTAATTTTGCAAGAAGTTAAATCCTCTCAAAGTATCTACTCTATGATTGCATTAATAAAATTCGCACTTCAAAGAAATTGTCACTTCATTAAATCATAAATCCACAATCACACATCCATCTAGATCTGGCTCAATAATAAACATTAGAGAACTTAATTTATGATATCATTCAGTGAGATGGTTGAGATGTAACAACAATACTAATCATCAAGGACTAATTGAACCATTCATAAAATATTACACTTTCAAGGTAACAAACTGTTACAACAACAATTGCAATCTATTCAACAACATCAATCCAAAAACAATTATTGCTTCAACAACATTAATCATACAAACTGCAGAGAAAGGTTAAGTTTTTTATTTATCATGTGACATGCACATGAAGATAAAACTAACAATCGATTGAGGCGATMTCCGTRTGAAGGTGGGCCCTTGCCTCCAAAACATAGTTGTCTGTAAAAAATCTAAAAARAATTAATCACTAATAGAAATTCATCTGAACATTGCCACTTCTTATTAAGAGATTAAATTTCTAGATACAATGTTAATTCTCCAGTGCTCAATGGAAAAACAAGGACTAACTCCCTAGCGTAAATGCTTTGTACATMTTTTAAACCATTCCCTGTTCTTAKAATAGAATGAAACTAACAATAGTTTGAGCAGTATCGAGAATCTTTCGATTCTCAAGTTGTTAATAACTTCTTAAAACAAAGAGTGTGAAGATTACAATAAAAAAATTAGAAACTTAGAAATCAACGCTCCAATTGTTATCCAATGATGTGGCAATATGCACGATTCCCTAGATAAGTTGTGCTAATTCCAAAATATCTCCCTCTACTAGTTGGATATGTTAGATCCACGATGAGAGTCAATCGGTGGTGCCATAGACTTTTTCGTGCGTATTTCAGCCAGGTGTTTCAGCACGGTGTTTCAACACCAACATATCTGCAGACTGCATTCATTCTTATTAATTCATAAGTAATTACCAAACATTAGGATTCAAGAAACATCATCCTAGTTTACAAGTAAAATATAAATTAACATAACAAAATGAATAATGAATTGTACCTGCTCCAGGGACCAGGATTGATGTTCTCATAGGAAATGTAAACAATAGGGTTTAAGGATGAATTAATACAAGAGAATGAGATGAAAATGGCATCGAAATGATAAGGAGAAAGGGAAAAATTTAGCACCCAACATCTCCCCCCAACTGCACCAATGCATCTCCCCGTGCAACTTCACTCACTCAGAATCGGAGTTCGAGTTGGTGAACGAACTTTTCCAATGAAAATTAGAAATATTGTAGGATGATGCAACATTATCTTATAAATTCTTCTATCCCCTAGAACAAATCACTTCTGGCCAACATTCTCTTTTAGTCTTCTTAGTCAATTTGTACTTATGCTAATACTTCTTTGTTGGCAACCAAATAAGAGGGAAATGAAATTTCATCCCCAATCACTATGGACCACAAGTCTGAATGCACTCAATATAGCTAGGAACCTGAGACAAAGCAGAGGTAAAATTATCATGACTGTAGGGATCCTTAGTCCTCGAGGCTAGAGAGGATGCTTCCCATATAAATCTTCTACCATCCAGTGAAAACAATTTTTTATCATTAGTTGTTTTAACACAATAATCTATGACAAACCTTTGAAGGTCTATCACTTTTCTAGTCCTATAAGATGAAGAGAGTAGATGTCGATGTATATTAAAAACAATAACAAGAGTGTGGGGTTCACCCCTAATCCATAATGTTGATTCTTCTTCATTATTCTTGATTTTGTGGAAGGCATTCCACCATTTTTCCCGATTGTTCATAAAATAAGTGAAGGTTCTCAACAACACATCTCTATAACACACCCGACCCCTAAATACCATTTCTAGGGATGGGGAACCAAATTTTCATTCTTCCTAACTATATCAAATCCTAACTCCGGGATCTCCATTGGATTCTACTCACCACGAGCTTTCCAATGGTCACTGCCGCACTAAAATCTGAGCTCTTGTATGCAAGTTATGGCCTCCCGAAGTACCCAGGCGTTGTTAATTGGGGTCTTCGGCATTCAGCGCCGAACATTCCCATTTCCTAATCCTTGAAGTCTTGTAATCTTGCCACGTTCCCTTATCCATTCAATGTTCGACGTTCATCGATTTACATTGAACGTCTCCTCTTCGGCGTTTGAACGTCGACAATCAATAGCCTTCGTGCTATGTTTTTGACGTTTTGGCAATAGACTATCATCATTGGACTTTTGTCCTTTGGCGATCGATGATTATTGTTGAATCTTCCTTTATCATACTACATTCGAATCTTCCGAACCCTCGAAACTATCAAGAATCCTGAAGTCACAGACATGTCACTAGCCATGTTGGCCAGGCGGGAACGAACCAACAGCTCACATGCAGCAAGGGTCGAGGGGTGACACGTTTTCTCCTCAGGGGGTGACATGTGTCCTGCTTTAATCGGCATAAGGGGTATGTGAATCGACCAAAACTGGGTGGCATGTGGCACGCATAATGCAGGTCCACATCACATCGGAGGACGTCATCAATCCACATCATCTTAGAYTGATAAATACTTAGCCCTTTGATCTAACRGTCAATGAGATTCCATGTAGATCCATAGATCTATGACTCTCGTTACTTTGGAGATCCAACGTTCTAGAGTTTTGGAGGTGTCACGCCCTAAATCCTCCAGAGTGTAAAGTCTCCATATTTTAAGATCTGGTGACACACGTCACTAGAGGAAACGACCAGGATTTACTCCAGCCTTTGGAGCTCTAGAGGTTTTGGCTTCATAGAAACTTTCCTCTTTTTCCCTCCGGAGTGTTGAGCTCCTGGTCCATGAGATCTCCTACCACGTGGCCTCTCATCCGGCAGATCAAACCCCAATCAACAATCATGATTTATCTCGGGACTTCGGGCTTCAAGATTCCCATAGGGTTAACATGCTCACTCATCCGGAGCGCCAGACTAGCGAAGTTGCGAAGGAGCCCGAGAAGAACAAGAAAAGGACTTCGCAGAAGCCCAGAACAAGAACCCTAATCTTAGTACAGAGGATTGGTTGGGAAGGTATATCTTCACCGATATACACAAGATTTTCTTTGGAGGGATTCATAAGGAGTTATATGAGTGGTTAGCCAGATTAGCAAATACCCAGTTTGAGATCCGATATAGACCATCTATGGTTTGGACGTTGGCGCTGATCAAGAAGGTCAAGAGAGTTGAAAACTCCATGTCAAGAGCAGTAGATCACTGGTTTGATAGTACTATTGGAGGGTACATCACCGAGTTTTCCATTGACAGAGTTGAGTCGTATAGCCAAGCAGAGAGATATTTCTTTAAGGGTCCTAAGGGAAACTTTTTACACTTCTTAAAGTTGAAGATCAAGATGTTATCGCATGAGAAGAACATATTGAAGATACAGTAAGTAGTCCAATTGAAAATCTAATGTTCAAGAATTCAAATAGCAACAACGACGCAGAGGTTGGACATATGCGCAGTGGGAGAATATTCAGAGAGGTCCCTCTGGTGAACTTGTTTGAACAGAACCACGAACCATTACAGGAAGAAGGGTTCTACAGTGGAGAGCAAGAAGAGTTATTGATTGAGGAACATTTGGGGTCCGTTGGGCCAGAGGAAGAGAAGACTGCAGAACCTCGTCGGGAAGAATCAAAAACTTCAGGAACTGGGAAAAATGTTGAAGTAAGTACTATTACTCCTCCTGTTGTTCTAGCAGCATTAAGTAACGAGAGTAGCCAGAGTCACCAGAGCACTCAGAGCTATGTTACTAGCAGTTCAGCACATACTCAGTCAGGAAACCTAGCAAGATCTATGGTAGATGAGATGAGGCTACCTATCTTTAGGGGAGATGGATCTGAAGATACTGATCAGCATTGATTCTTATTCTAAGTTGTATGGAGTATTAAGAATGTCAATGACAAAGCAGTTAAGAGGGATCAGTTCATCACTACCTTAAGAGACCGCGAACTGAGTTGGTACATGAATTTTGTTAACGGAGTTGCACAACCTAAACCGTTGAACGATATCAAGAATGGCCTGAGTGCAGAATTCAAGAAATGCAAGTCGGAGTCACAATGCATTACAAAACTGAAAGAAATTAAGTAGAAAGTAGTTGAACTTGTTTGGGAGTGTGATCAGAGGTTTAAAACCCTAACAGGACGTTGGAGTTTTCAGATTCCAGACGAGTAGAACAAGGAATGGTTTATTGCTACCCTCCTACCATACATCAGAGTCCCTCTGATGCAACAGAAAGTTGCTTTGCAGGCTAAGGCATTGGAGATCGCCATGAAACTATAATTAGCCCCTATGGGAAAATCCATCTCCGGTATGAGTCAAATCTTGAGTCATTTAACTAGCTTGTCTCTACAGGTCGAAGATATGAAGAAATATAAGGGAAACGATAGAAGAGAATACATTTGATGTATCAGAAGGCCATGAAAAGGAGCGTTGTCCCCTATTCCATGAGTATTTGTCTTCTGGAGCTCCGAGCCCTTTGAAGAAAGTTACTCTACCTTGGTGCGAGGTATGTAGAAATAGACATCGCCCTGGTGAATGCTATTACATGCAAAAATATGATCAGACACCTGCAAATATTTAATTCACATTCTGTAAATCTATGGGGCATGATGAGAAGGATTGTAGAGCTTATGACCTCTTGCATGAAATATCAAGAGACACATATAGGATTCAAGGCAAAGTACAGCAGGAAGGAAATACTACACATTTTAACTCTCTAGGAAGAGGAAACTTCAACCCTCGTGGTGGATTTAGAGAAAGAGGACGAGCAAGAGGCATGGGTCGAGGTCAAGGTCAAATCATTTGTTATAACTATGCACAACCATGACACTTGGAAAGGGACTTTCAAAACCCTTGTACCACTTGCAGCTACTGCAACTCCTTCGAACATGGCATTGAAGATTGTCCTGTGTTGTTAGCCAAACTTTAGGAGAGACGAGGAGGTAACCAACAAGTACAACTAATCTCACCAGAACCGCGTGGAGAGGATCCCATAGTTGTTTTTATCACTAGAGGAGACGTTGTTACAGGAGAAGACAGAGTGACATCAGGAAAGACTACAGAAGAATTAGGGGTTAAAAGAGTTACAGAGAAGACAATTATTTTTGATGCAAGTAAAGAAAAGAAAACATTTGAGTAGGCAAAAAAATAATTTTGAAGAGATCAGGCTTCTTCATTAAAGACACAACCAGAAGTGAGAGAATGTGGAATGCCTCAGGCATTTGATCAGTTTGCTTCGCCTGGAGAAGGAAAAGAGGTAAGCAAGCTCATGGGATTCTTATGTAATTGCATTAATTTGATCAAGGATGAAAGAGTTGTACAAGAACTACAAAATTTGATAAGACATTATGAGATAGGCAGGATAGATCCCATGTTGAACAGAGCAGTACATCAAGTATATAGGAAGAGAAGGACAAATAAGGAACTACAAATTAATGCCCATATTGGAGACTATGATATAGACTATGTGGTCCTCGACTTAGGGTCGGAAGTCAATGTTATGATGAAGTAGACCTGGGCCCTAATGGGAAAACCTAAGATGACTTATTCCCCTATCAGGCTCAGAATGGCTAATCAACAGGCAATAAGCCCCTTTGGGAGACTGGAGCATGTCCCTGTGGACATCGACGGGGTAAGGACATTTGCGGACTTCGAGGTGATTGAGATAGTCAATGATAGTTGTCCTTATCCTACGTTGTTAGGAATTGATTGGGCTTTCAATAATTCTACTGTTTTTTATTTAAAGAAAAGAAGAATAGCATTTGAAGGTGATGGGCTTAGGTTCATTGCACCGCTTGATCCTGATGAAGGTCGCAGATATACAGAACCCATTAGAGAAGAATATCGTGCTTATGAACTTGAGAATATATACAAACTGACAACAAAACAGTAGGATTACATTAATCCTATGACAAATGGGAATTTAAGTTGGTGAAGTGACAACACATGCTCATTAGACTCAGAGGAAGCACTAGAGAACTGGAAGAACAAAATGTACAAAGTATCTACGCGAAGATGTGCTATACTGACCACGGAAGTTCGTTGGATTGGAACAAAAGTAAGTAACTTGCCCACCTTTGACGGTTTGAATCATTTAGAAGATTTCTTGTTGGAATTTGAATAAATTGTACCAGTACAACAAAGGTTGTTGACACTAGATGAGGCCTTGAAAGCAACTCCAGCAAGATGGTGGGGAACACATAAAAAGAACATCGTGGAATGGGTGCAATGTCTCACTTTGATGACAATGCACTTTTCAGAACAAGTAGAAGGGTGTGAAGTTAGAAACACAGGACAAAGTTTTCCGCAAGACCATGTGTGAAGTTGTGAGGAGGCCTAGAGTAGCATTCCTCAAGAGCAGTGGGTGTATAAATTTATTAATACTTTGGGCATAACTCCTAACAATTGGTATATTCAAGCAGAAATGTGCCTCACCACTACAGATTGGAAAGGTATGACTCAGAAATTTGTAGCTATATTTCTATTTGAAATTTAGTACCCTACAGTGGATCAAGTGTTANGTGCTTATGAACTTGAGAATATATACAAACTGACAACAAAACAGTAGGATTACATTAATCCTATGACAAATGGGAATTTAAGTTGGTGAAGTGACAACACATGCTCATTAGACTCAGAGGAAGCACTAGAGAACTGGAAGAACAAAATGTACAAAGTATCTACGCGAAGATGTGCTATACTGACCACGGAAGTTCGTTGGATTGGAACAAAAGTAAGTAACTTGCCCACCTTTGACGGTTTGAATCATTTAGAAGATTTCTTGTTGGAATTTGAATAAATTGTACCAGTACAACAAAGGTTGTTGACACTAGATGAGGCCTTGAAAGCAACTCCAGCAAGATGGTGGGGAACACATAAAAAGAACATCGTGGAATGGGTGCAATGTCTCACTTTGATGACAATGCACTTTTCAGAACAAGTAGAAGGGTGTGAAGTTAGAAACACAGGACAAAGTTTTCCGCAAGACCATGTGTGAAGTTGTGAGGAGGCCTAGAGTAGCATTCCTCAAGAGCAGTGGGTGTATAAATTTATTAATACTTTGGGCATAACTCCTAACAATTGGTATATTCAAGCAGAAATGTGCCTCACCACTACAGATTGGAAAGGTATGACTCAGAAATTTGTAGCTATATTTCTATTTGAAATTTAGTACCCTACAGTGGATCAAGTGTTATAGATTGTAAGACAAAGAGTCTTTGAGGAAGCACCTACCCACCCTGTTGAGCAAGAATAGGATGAATGGAATGCACACCTTAAAAAACTACAATATTGTTACAATATCAATGCAGATGAAGACGATGATCCTAGGAATGTGACCATCGCAGAAACAGAAGGACAAAGAGACATAGAAGGACCAGGAGTTGAACTACCTTTTATTGGACAACCAATTAATATCAAGAAAGTTAACATTAGAACAAAGAAAACACCGAAGCTCGCAAACGTTGGATATTATTGGGATGCTTCCACTATTGACAACATCACTGAATTATTGCATGAATACCAGGACTTGTTTCCAATGAAGTTCACTAATATGAAGGCCATTAAAGGGCCCATGGGAGAGATGAAGATCCCCTTGAAACCAGATTGAAGGCGAGTCAAGAAGAGACCCTGCAGATTGAACCCCAAATATAAGGAGAAAGTCAAGATTGATCTTGACAGAATGTTGGAAGCAGAAATCATAGAAATTGTTGAAGAGTCTGAATGGATTATCCCTATGGTGGTGCAGGATAAGAAGACAGGAGAGATCAGGATCTGTGTATATCTCATGAAGATGAACGACGCATGTTTTTATGACCCATTCCCTACACCATTCACTGACGAAGTGTAAGACAATGTGGGAGGACAAGAGGTCTACTCCTTCATGGATGGATTTTTAGGATATCATCAGATCAAGATTTCCAAGGAAGATCGACATAAGACCACATTTGCAACAAAATGGGGATCCTATCAGTACACAGTGATTTCGTTTGGATTAAATAATTCCCCATCCATCTTTTCTAGGGTGGTGGTAGAAGCATTCAAGGAGTTTTTACGTAAATTTCTGGAAGCATATTTTGATGATTGGATTGTTTTTAGTTTATTGCAAAATCATATTAAATGTTTAAGACTAATGTTGGATAAGTGAAGGCAATGTCAGATTTCCCTGAACTTGAAGAAATGCATCTTCTTTTCACCCTTTGGAGTGTTTCTAGGCCATATTGTGTGCAAGCAGAGATTGTTGGTAGATCCATATAAGATTGCCATTATTGTCGATCTACCCCCTCCTACTTTAGTCAGACAGTTGTGCATTGCACTGGGACATACTGGATATGACATGAAGTTCATTAAGGGATATGCATAGATTACAACACCCATGGAGAATCTTTTGAATAAATATTGTCAGTTCCAATGGACCAAAGAATGCCAGCAAAGCTTCGACACACTGAAAAAAAAAATGGTTACTGTGCCTATTCTGGTTTTCCCGGATTGGAGTAAGGAATTTCATGTGCATGCCGATGCATATTCTATTGCATTGGGAGTAGTGATAGCACAACCAGGAGCAGGAGACATTGACTATCCGTTATCCTTTGCTAGTAGGAAACTTTCAACAACTGAGATAAATTACACTGCCACTGAGAGAGAGGGGTTAGCCATGGTGTACGCGCTGCAGAAATTTCATCACTACTTGTTGGGAGGACACTTTAAGATGTTCATTGATCACTCTACGTTGAAATACCTAGTCAACAAGCCAATGTTGGGGGGGAGAATATGCAGATGGCTTATGTTATTTCAGGAATATTATTTTGAAATTGTGGTCAAGCCAGGGAGAATGAACAGGGAACCTGACCACTTGTCCAGATTAGAGCATGGAAAGGAACCTACTAGTCTAGAAGATACACTATCAGATGCACAGTTGTTGGCCATTATAAATTTTGATGATCACTTCGTCAAGATAGTCCAGTTCCTGTCTACAGGGATGGCACCGTGAGAATATACAGTCATTCAGAAGAAATAGTTGGTCGTCCGTGCTGTGGATTTTTCACTCATAGCTGGATAGATATATAATATGGGACCTTATGAGATCCTGAGGAGATGTGTTATGGAGGTAGAAAGACCACTAATTTTGTCAGAAGCACATGAAGGCATCGCAGGAGGACACTACGCAGGAAAATCAATAGTGCATAAGGTTCTTAGAGTTGGCCTTTGGTGGCCCACTTTACACAAGGATGCTAAGGAATACTACAAAGCCTGCGATGTATGCCAAAGAGTGGGGAAACCTTCTAGAAGAGATGAGATTCCTTTAGCACCCTAGTTAACCCTACAGGCATTTGAGAAATGGGCCATTGATTTCGTGGGACCTATAAACCCACCAGGAAAGCGCATAGGAGCAAGATACATAATCAGTGCGATGGATTATTTGACCAGATGGGTCGAAGCAAGAAAATTCAAGGACTGTAGTGCAACTACAGTTGCGTGATTCATATTTGATGACATCATAACTAGGTTTGGATGCCTGAAGATCCTTATGAGTGATTAAGGCACACACTTTATTAATAAGACCATTGAAGCCTTGACTCAGGAATTTGCAGTTCATCATCAGAAGAGTACTCCATACCATCCACAAGCGAATGGGATAGTTGAAGCATTCAATAAGATCTTAGAGACCGCACTGACAAAGATTTTCAGTGTGAATAGGGATTATTTGGATTTGAGAGTACCAGTAGTGTTATGGGCCTATAGAACTACTTGCAAGAAGCTGACAATGCAGACTCCCTTTAAGTTGGTTTATGGTCTTGAAGTAGTTGTACCTATGGAAAATTTAGTTCATAGCTTAAGAATTGAAGCCTTTACAGATATGGATGACACTGGCGTTGTTCAAGAGAGGCTCGCGCAAGTGGTCGAACTGGAGGAAGACAGGTTTATCGCAGGATTCCATCAGCAGGTGCAGAAGGAAAGAGAAAAGGACTACCATGACAAACGCATCAAAAAGAAATCCTTTAAGCAAAGATATCTGGTATTGGTATATGACA
>SNQJ01S0264928.1:1397-12013 GCA_010110895.2 Picea sitchensis
ATAATAAGCCTCTTCGAGGGGGCAACCTCCTTATGCCCACATAAATGTACAATTCCAAGATGATTCCAAATGAAAATGTCTCCTTGGTATATATAGGAGACTAGGAGGTATAATTACAACTAATGGAATAAAGCTGACATAAACAAAATAAAATTACTAATGTAATATGCCCCAATTAAGGGGTAATGAGCCAATATTAGGGATTAACATAGCAGGGCTTCTTGAATACAATGCATGTAAAACTATGTTCAAGGTCGTAGGGTGGAAGTCTTTCTTTGAAAAGTTCTAGAGATACAATGACCAAGTCTCATTGAATTTTACAGGGGGTTTCCATGTGAAAATTTCCCACATTAGTGATATGGTGATGACTCTATTAGAGAAAATGGTGGCCCATGTGATTGGTTTACCTTGAATTGGAGAGAAATGGTTCAAGAATAATCTAGTGGAGAGAGAGGTCAACACCTAATTTTTTAAATAGGAGAATTTAATTGTCAATTGGTCCAAGGGAGTGCCCAAGTCCTGAGTCAAGGATAAATGGTTGAACCATATGATTTTTCTCCAAAATTATTTGATGTGTGAAAGAAGGTATGTGGTTACTTTCTTCTACCATATCAGGATTCTACTCCATTTTGAGTCTGATGTCTAGTTAAATTTACCTTATTATTTATGGAATAACCTCTGTAAAATGTCTAAAAAAATAAATGAAACTCTAATAACTCCCACAAGAGTCTCTATCATCATGGTTTAATTAAGATGTTGATTGTGGAGGAATCACATGGTTTAAATGATAATTGGGATGATTTTATGAGAAGAAACGGGTTCTTTAAATCAATTGTTGAAGTTGTTACAAAGAAACAATATGAAAAGGGTAACAATAAAGGTAATGGGGAAGACCTAAACTCCCATTTAGCCAAGGGATTCATCTCATGTACAATAAATCCATGGAAGAGGAAGAACACTCAAGTAGTTGAGCCTTCATCAATAACACCTCCATCTCAAAGGGTTACAAGAAGCATGGCAATATAGAGAAAGGAATAAAATTCCCAAATTCTACCATGTGTTCCTCGGTAGCATAACACACTCTTCCATTGACTTAGGGGATGCAAGGGAAACTTCAGATATCTTTAGAAGATCCCAAGAAGAAGAGGACCAAAATCCTAGATCCTCAGAGTGCTTTACCCTCTGATTCATACAACATAAAGGGTGCTACACAAAATGAGTTACATTGTTGGAAATATTTTTTTCATTGATGTCAAAGACATGGGGAGACTACAACTTTCCAAGATAAAGATTGCAAGATAGAGATTGTTGGAAACATTGTTTTTGGATTATTGATGCTCAATTTGGATATGCTATATTTGAAGGAATTTTTACCCTAGATAACTAAATCAAATGGGAGAATAGGTTATATGGTTGGAAATATTATTCTGAGACCTTTCCAATGGTATATGGAATTCCCTTTAACTCCATGGGAATGAGGATATATGAATTTTTCTGTCTGAAAACCCCACCAGAAAATTTAGGTCGACTCAACCAGTATTTACAGGTCGGCCCTGAAAGTGAGGAAACAAATACTATAAATACAGGATAGATGTGAGAATTTGTAGTGAAACCAATCAAGAGATCAAGTCTAAGGTGCGTAGAAGTGATATGAGCTGTGCTAAAGGTGTTTAGGTTTCATTTTGGGATGTGAAGGTATTTTCTTAGGGTTTCTCTTGATCTCAAGGTGTTCTATAGGAATGTGATGTTTTTGTCATATGATGCTATCGTATGTATTATTCTTATGTCATGATTTGGTCATCACTGTTATGATGTTGTGTGTATTATTTTAGGTTGTGATGTTATCATAATTGTGATGTTGTCATATGCGTTGTTCTGATGTTGTGATTTTGTTGTCACTATCATGCTTCCATGTGCACTAATCTGAGGTTATGATGTTTTCATTGGGGATTATACTATGGAATGATTATATAAAGTTGGATAGGGCATTAAAACTACATGTGACTAGGGTTTGAAGATTTTTTTATAGAATGAAGCATGCAAGTGAAGTCAAAAGTACTATGTGTATGAATATATTGGATTGGTGTCTACACATATCTTGTTGAGTTGGTTCTCAAGTGAGGGGATTGGTGTCTCCAGCGGGTTGGTTCCTGCAAATATTGTAATAGTATGTTGGTGCGTATTGGTATTGTTGAGATGGTGCTCAGTTGAGGATATTGGTCTCTCTAGTAGGTTCGTGCCTACATCTTGCTGAGTTGGTTATTAGTTAAGGATATTGGTTTCTCTAGTAGGTTGGTTCCTACAATATTTGTAACAATAATTTGGTGCCTACATGAATTTATAAATATATTTTTTATGGTTTTCTCCTGATTGGGTTTCCATGTTAAACTCTATGCATTGTGATTTCACTTTATATGTGAATGTTGTTTCTCAGTTAATGAATGATTGAAGAATGGTTAAATAAAGTAAAAAGCATATTATACTGATTTACCGCCCCCCCCTCTCNCCCGCCCCCCCCCCACCCCTCTCAGTATAACCATAAGTTCAACAATTTGTATCAGATTAGGTTCCTTCATAGATAGTTTAACCACTGGAAGTAAGATCTTGAGAACATATAGATTGTAAGGAAGGTCTCCCTACAAACAGAGCTCCTTTTTTCATTAGAAAAAAAATTGCAACATGGAGTATAAGAATGAAGGTATATTTTCAAGCCCTTGGGTTTGGTATTTGGGAATCGGTCACAATATTTTATACATATGAAATTGGGAAGGACTCAAGTGAAAATAATGAAAAATCAGCAAAGGTCATATTGAATGGATTACCAAATAATTATGTTGTGAAGATAATGAAGTGTACAATAACTAAATAGATTTTGGACAAGCTACAAAACATCCATGAAGAGAGATCCTATGAAGAAGGATATGATGATTGTTCCTTATATGAGTCAAAGATTGAAGAAGAACATGTTGTAAGAAAGCTAAAAGGAGGACCTAGGAATTTGAAAGAAAGGAAAGAAAGTGATGATAAAGAATAATCTCTCTCCATAGAAACAAAATCCATCGATGAAGAAAATGAAGATAATCAGAAAGAAACTCTAGATTCATAAGAGGAAGACATTGATGGGGAAGTAAATCTTGAAGCAAAACTCCTTAGTTCCTTAGAAGAAATAGACAGACTCGAAGAAGATAATATAAATAAGAAGAATCAATTGCAGAAACATGAAAAGAAGGACCATGATATTGAAATAGAGAAGACATTTATTATCCTGAAGACTCAACTAGAAGAGGCAAAGGGTATAGAATAAGTAGTGAGAAGCCAACTAAAAGAAAAGGAAGACAATTGCGAGAAGCTAGAAGTTGAAATAGTTTCCTTAAGAAAGGAACTAGAGAAAACAATTGATTAGTTGAATAAAAGCTTGAAGTTTGGAGAGAGTACTAAAATATTAGATATTATTCTTAGTTTCTAAAGGTCACCATTCATAAATAAAGGTATCGGCTATGAAAATTGATGCAGGAGCATCGCTCCACCTCAGAACACACCGACTAATTAGCGCGATTGGTGCGCATTCAGGAAGGGAGAGGCGTCACCCTCTCATTTTTCCTTCAAAATCTAAGTCATGATTAAGGCAATTAATGTTGTCAGAATGGTAGATCCAAGGTGTTCCTTCACATAAGTTGTAGATGAGGTCTCCATTAAGTGGTTGACAGTAGGAGGGATCTACATCCAATTCAGATCAGTTTTCCATCAATGTAATCTACCTCATTAGTCAAGCGTTTTGAATGGTGATTAGACACCACTAGCTTAGCTTGGAGGGAAGCTCGTCGATCCCCTCTTGTATAAATATTTGTATTGTTTCCCAGTAGATGGAGAGGGAGTAAAAATAGGAGATATGAGAGGGTGGAGTTGGAGAATTGTTGAGAGCCGAGACTTAGTCATAAGCCCAATCTCGCATATCTTAATGGACATTCTACCATTAATAGAAAGTTATAGATTTTCTTGTTTATCAATTTCTGTGCAATGGATGTTTAGTTTTGAATGTCATGCGTATGAATTTATACTGTAGATGTGTGTTAGAAATCATCTACAGGGATAGAATTATAATCTTCTATATGGAGCGTGTTGAATTAGTTCTAGTTTTCTAGGTTGGGTGCAAGGAGTGCGTGACAAAGAGTTGAAACTCTGTAAGCCAACGCAAGGAGTGTGTGTCTGAACTCATTTGAGCCAAAAGAGAAGCTACCAGGAGGGCACACTAGGATAATTCACAGAATTAGAAGGGAAATTCAAGGTTGTTGAATACCTTGGAAATAAAGTCTGTGCAGGAGAAAGCGTAGTGCAGAGTTACTCAATACTCTGTAAAAATCTGCCATGAGGGCATTGAGCTAGTCTGAGTGCGCATAGAAGCAACACGTTCTGGCATGTTGGAGACACTGAGAGAATCCCAGGGTTAATAAATACTCATAGAAAGGAAGGATTTACAAGTGTGAATCATCTGAGGAAAGGATATTCCTTAATACTTCTAGAAGGGCTCAGGGAAAAGCTGTCAGAAGGTTTAAACGAGTGCAAGGAGTGCACCAAGGACAAAGGAAGTTCATCTTACAAGATCAGGAGGAAGAGTGTGGAGTTTCTAAGAGAACACTGGAAAGTCTGTAGAAGGACATAGGATAACTAAGAACCTCAAAGGGTTCAAGCCGATAAAAATCTCAAAAGAACTAGCACAAAACTCTGCAAGGAGTACAGAAGAAGAGATGAGAACATTTTAAGTCTCAGGTGGAAAAAGTGCTAAGTGTGTGCATAGGAGGAAGGACTCATAAGGTCCCAAAGTGTGAAGGGTGTATCGAAGTCCAAAATACAACTAAATAATCTATCGTCAGGGGGACACAAGTGGCGAGAGATCAGAGGATCCAAGATTTAGAGCTATGGAAGTTTTTCCAAGAGTAAATAGGAATCTTCGTGAAGAATGGCTTAAATCCAAACCGTTGGATCTGGAAGGGACACGTGGAAGAAATTCGCATGATTCGGAGGAGAAGCACTCTAGGAGATATAATAGGAGGATAGTGAGAGACTCTTGAAGGCCAGAGTCTGAATAGATTGCAGTCATAGATATGAAGGAGGGACGGGGATCGTTGATCCTCATGCCATTTAAGTTCATCGATTCAGAGTTCGGGAATGCATGGATTGGTCATTGTGGAACAAGCCAAATCTTGAAGCTCGAAGCTATTTTATGGCTTAGCCCCGGGATAAAGCCAAGGTCACATGATAGAAAGGTCCTAGCACGGAGAACTAGTGTCATCGCCAACTTTCTTTGAAGGGTCAAGAAGAGAGTCGTGGTTTTAATAGGACACGCACTTTGGAGAAAGAAGGACCTGTGATAAATCATATTTGGTTTCCGTAGGGAGCCGAAGAGTCAATTCAACTTAGGTGTTTGAAAAATCCTAGATTGGGAGGTTGAGCAACCTCGATGGAGAGAAAGAGAGGGGAGGGGTTATGCACCAACAATAAACAAAAGAACACCAAGGGAGATGCAAGCAATAAAGTCACAAAGCCATCAGAAAAAAAAAATAAAAAAAAATGAAGAAAATCATGAAAGCTATGGTAATATTATAAAAGGTTCCACCAACAATGAAAGAAACAACAAGAAAGGAAATGATAACTGGTAGAAACTCAATTCTTCTCACAAGAAAAATAAGAATGATTTCAAAAGAGTTGTTCCACCACAAAGAGATTATGAAAGAAGTGATCATGTGAGAGATAGAAATAAAATTTCATACAAACCCTCAAAGGATGATTATGTGATCCAAAAAAAATAAAATTTCATGGGTTTGCTAATAGAAACTAAAATTAATTTTCTCCTCTTCATGATATAGAATTTTATAAGTGCAATAACTACAAGCACACATCATGTCACTATAGAAGCAACATGATAAAGTCTTGATAATGGAAATACTAAGACACATAGTGTCTTCTATGTTGAAGGGTTAAAGAACAATCTTCTAAGTGTAATTCAAATGTGTGATCATGATTATAACCTCACATTTCATTCTAAAGGGTGTGAGATAAGAAAAGAAGATTATGGAAGATTAGTGGAAAATGAAAGAATAACCTCAAGAAATGTATACATACTTGATAAATTCAAAGGAGAAAAATGTTGTATGGGAGTGATATCTCTCTCATGTTGTTAGTAAAGGGAAGCACAAGCTCAAGGGGAGCATCCCTTTTCCATTGATGTCAAAGTGGGAGAAGTTGAAAACAGAGGAAGAACTGCAGAGAGGGGAGGTATCAGAATTGAATAAGAGTTTCCATCAATGACAAAGTGGGATATTGTTAGAAATATTGTTGTCATTGATTTCAAAGATAGGGGGAGACTACAGATGTCTAAGATGAATATTGCAAGATGGATATTGTTGGAAATATTGTTTTTTATTATTGATGCTCAATTTGGATACCCTATATTTGATGGAATGCTTACCCTAGATACACATCTCAAATGGGAACATAGTTTATATCATTGGAAATCGTATTCCGAGACATTTCCAATGGTATATGGAATTCCCTCTAACTCTCTAGGAATGAGGAGATATGAATTTTCTCGTCCGACAACCCAGATAGAAACTTTAGGTTTGCTCAATGAGTATTTACAAGTCATCCATGAAAGTGAGGATAGAGATACTATAAATACAATATAGATGTGTGCATTTGTAGTGAAACCAAGAAAGATATCAAGTATGAGGTACATATAAGTGATATGAGGTGTGTTAATGGTGTTGGGGTGTATTTTTGGAATCTAAGGGTGTGAAAGAGTAGTCTAAGGGATTTTCTTGGGGTCTCTCTTTTTCTCAAGGTGCTCTATAGGACTACGGTTTTGTTGTCATTGTGATGCTATTGTATGCAATATTTTGATGTGGTGATGTTTTCGTCACTTTGATGTCGTCATGTGCATTATTCTAAGGATGTGATGTTTTCATCACTATGATGTTGATGTATGCGTTATTCTAATGTTGTTATGTTGTCTTGATTGTGATGTTGTCATGTGTGCTATCTTGAGGTTGTGATGTTGTCGGGAATTATATTATGGAATGATGCTATGAGGTTGGCTAGGGAATGAAGGCTACTTGTGACTAGGATTTTAAGTATTTTTTATGGAATGAAGCATGCAAGTGATGTCAGAAGTACTCTATGTATGATTATCTTGGATTGGTGTCTACACATATATTTTTGAGTTGGTGCTCAGGTGAGGGGATTGGTGTATCTAGCAGGTTGGTGCCTGCAAATATTGTAACAGTAGGTTGGTGCCTACAGGTGTTGTTGAGTTGGTGTTCAATTAAGTATATTGGTGTCTCCAGTAGGTTGGTTCCTACATATTGTTGAGTTGGTGCTCAGTTAAGGATATTGGTGTCTCCAGTGGGTTGGTGCCTAAAATATTTGTAACAGTAGGTTCATTCCTACATGAATTTATAAAGATAATTTTATGTTTTTCTCCTGATTGGGTTTCCATGTTAAACTTTGTGCATTGTGATTTGAGTTTATATGTTATTATTGTTTCTCAGTTAATGAATGATTGATGAATGGTTCAATAAAGTAAAAAATATCTTATATTGATTTACCCCTGTATTGATATAAGCATAAGTTCAACATACATGACTCATCACCAATTGAACCTCAACACGATGATATAATGCAGGAAGCATCAAACCCGTGGATCACCTCTTCATACTATTTTGTACATCCATCCATGGTCAAGTTACAAAATAAAAAATGAGAGATTAAGAAACTAAATCAAGAGCTATAAGAATTTACCATTTTGGATAGGTGTGTGAAAAGGTAAAATGAGTAGTGAAAGACACAAAGACAAAAGATTCAGACAAATAATGAGAAGTTAAGTGTTGAGAAAAGGGAATTGTATAGAATGTTAATTAACATAAGTAAGCCAGAAAAGATAATTTTTAGTGTAAGGAGGAGTTGAGAAAAAGGTAATCTTAGTATATTAATCGAGGTTGTTGGTATTTCCTAGCCATCTGTGGATTTAGTTCATTTTTTTCAAATTTTGGGAGCTATCGGTGAATCCATTTGCATGAGGACATCATGAAAACACAAAGGAGTGGGTGAGATGTTGGTGTTTTAGCATCATTTGACAACATATATACTCATGATGACTCATTGGCATTAGTTACATCCTTTTCCCTGTTTGAAAGAGCAAAAATGCCTTTTCCTCCATAAAAACATATAAAAAAATCCCATTTTTCTAGATGTACATGACTCTCCTTAAAGAATCTCACGTACATATGCATCTTTCTAGTCAACAACCCACGTACATGTTTAATTAGCTAAAAAAATAAAAAATTCTTGGCATTTCAGGCTGAGTTGACAGATTCCATAGGTTTCTGACCTCTTATATCTCATTCATAACTACTCCAACTGTAAAAAGGGAGTATAAAAGAGAGCCTTGGGGTGGAGGAAAAGGATATCAAAGAGATGTAGCCTTATGTTGGCAATTTCCTTATATTCCTGGAAGCCCTTGTTTCCCTATTTTTTTGAGATTTTCTTCCCCCTTGTTTTTAGGATTTGTGTTTCCCTTTATCTTGTTAGGAAGAAATCCACTACTTCCTTGGACCCATTGGAACAAAAAACTTCAGAGGTAGTGTTTATAATCTCAGACCTTTGGTGGAGGAACTTGGAGCCTAGTTTGTTAATCCCTAATATTGGCTCATTACCCCTTAATTAGGGCATATTACATTAGTAATGTTATTTTATTTATGTCGGCTTTATTCCATTAGTTTTAATTATACCTCCTAGTCTCCTATATATACCAAGGAGACATTTTCATTTGGAATCATCTTGGAACTGTACATTTATGTGGGAATAAGGAGGTTACCCCCTCGAAGATTCTTATTATATGAATTTATCTCTTTTTCAAGGCATTGAATACTTATTCTGAGGTTTTTCTATGCTATATTTATATTTGGTTCTTAACATATGGTATCAGAGCTCAAGGTCTTGGGGTTTCACTGCTACATCTGAGATACCTTGGAATTTCCATGATAAAGTTTTTTCTACAACGTTTCAGAAGGAACATCTTGGAGGATCGTTAGTAAATAGATCAAGCTATGTTGGGTTAAAATTTCAGCTCCTGAGGCCTTATAATTTAGGAGATACAACCTGTGTAAGATAGGGTTATAGAATCATCTTGAACTGAGTCATTGCGGAATTTTCGATATAAAATGTTTTCTATAACGTTTCATATCTTGAAATATGAATGATATTCACAGAAATTAGTAAGGTATTTGTGGTAAAACATTTAGCTTCTAGGTCGTCTTACATTTGTAGATACACCCTGTGTAAGATAGGGTATCTGACTAGTCCTATTGACTAGTCTCAAGAAGGTGTTCTAGGTAAAACAATCATAAATTCTTCCTAGAGTATCCAAATTGAGTGAGACTAGTTGCATTGGATAGTGGACAGTATGTAGTATTTCTTGTACGATTTTTAGAATTTTATATAAATTATTTTGTGTGGGGCACGCTATAAAAGTGACATCTCTCGGAAAGGCCAAAAATCAGCAAGTTGTGGGGATTTTACTGTAAATTCCACTTTGTACATCCAATTTTGATCAGACCTGTGGCATTGCAGAGAAGAAATATCATAGAACTACAAAAAAAGAAAAATATCATACCCAGAAGGGTCAAAATGTTTGAGATACAGCAGAAGAAATATTGTCTAGCAGAACCACCTCAAAATCAAGGTTCAAAAGTGATACTTGGCCAACATGCCACCCAAAAAGGGAACTTCTACACCAAATAAGCCTCCAGATAATCCTTCATGGACTCTTGATGAAGTTGAATAAATGCGTAGGGACATAAATGATTTACAAAAGAAGACAGTAACAAAAGATGAACTACAAGAGATGATGGATGGTTTAAAAGGGGAGATCATGGAAGGATTGAAAAATTTCATAATAGAGAGGACACCTTAAAGTGAAAATGTATCCCATGAAATTCATTATGAGGACACAAGGAAGGTGAATCAAGAATGGAGAAATTCCAACTTTGGGTTGAAGACCAACCACATTCCTAAGATCGATATGAGGAATTTTGATGGCAAGGACCCAATCACATGGATACTTCAGATGGAGCAATTCTTTGATCTACATAATGTGCCACATACACAAAAGGTATGAATTTCTTCTTTATATTTAGAACCCAATCAATTTGTATGGTATTGATGGCTTTGTTCTCGCAAATCACTCATCACTTGGACAATTTTCACGGAAGAAATGATAGCACACTATGAGGATACAGGGAGCAATACCTTCTTTATCCAATTGATAAATCTCAAGAAAAAGGGTTCAGTTACAGAGCACATTGAGAACTTCCAAAGATTGAATATAAAGGTAACAAATATTCCATATGAGCACTTGATTGATGTATTCATAGGAACGTTAAAGGATAACATTCAACATGAGGTTCGCATTTGGGAACCCAAATCATTGGAGAATTCATTTAAGGTGGCAAGAAATGTTGAAAGTAAAAATATGGCTATGGCTACTAGAAGGACCAATCCCAACATCTATAGAGAGAATAATGCTCCTTCTTCTAAAACACCTCAACCTACAAGGTTGACAC
>SNQJ01S0264929.1:1349-12013 GCA_010110895.2 Picea sitchensis
GGAAGATCCTTCTAGAAGCGGAAGCTTCTATTAGGTCTTCTTACATCCGCCTTATTCTATTTTATTGAAAGGCCTTATTAATATTGACCTTTATTACATCCGAATATATTGATCTACCTATGTGTGGGTTAGGACCCTAACATATAATCAATTAAGGTAGTCACGTGTGGCCCCACTATCGAGTGATATGTCTCAGATATCTATTGGTACAATAGGTCCTGTCAAAAGTACAAAACCAGATGACACATGGCATGCCTAGGGGAGGTCCACGTCAACCCAAGTGACATCATCATGCCATGTCACAATCTGTTCTTCGACACTTCATAGCTCCGGGCTTCGAAGGATTTATTGGCTCAACATATTGTTTCTTCTGAACATTGAACTGCCAAACAGTTGCTTCCCGGAGCTTCAGGACTTCAAGGCTCGGGGACTTCGGAGATTTCCTCAACACTACTCCCCATTTCTTTCAAACTCTGAATTTTTGAACTATCCTACTCCAGAGTTTTGGGACACCGATGCTCTAGGACTTCGAGCTTCAGAAGTTTTTGGTGTTGATCACCATACAATCCCCGAATTGTCGAACACTGAAATCTCGAACCGACTAATCTGCAAACACGTATCTCTAATAATGGACTTTCCGGATTGGTTTTGGATTTCGGAACTTTGGAGAAAACTCCATTCCATGCAATCTAAAACGGATTTCCCCAAACACCGAACCACCAAACCACTTGGGGAATCCAACAATCCACCTTCTCTCAAATGATCTGCGGCCCCAATTTAGTTTTGTGGCCCATAACCACGATTATTGTGGCTTCCCTTTTTTCCACACCTCCTAATCTTTCAAATATCATCCAAGTGTTCTCTCAGCACCCTTCTGGCACTCGGTAACTTAAATATACTCAATCACATCCCATATCGGTTCAGTTTTGAAACCATGGGCTCTGATACCATTTTATAACATACTTGGCCACCCATAGGCTGGGCTACGCCACTTAAATAGATTGCAACACACCGAGCCACCAACTGGCGGTCTATGCTGCAATCCCAAGACTCAGTTCTTAATGGATCTCGAAATTCTAAAAACATTTAATCTGAAATCAAGCATGAAAGAACCACATGCATTAATCAAGATCCATGCCATAACATAAAAGAGATGAACAATGTGCCATGCATAGCAAATAGTCAACATATAAGCACATTACAAATACATATATCAAAGATAATTAAATACACAATGGAAATAAACATTACACAGAAAACATAGAGAGCACTTATCTTGGCAAATAAAGATTCACCAACTGGTTGCAGAACAAGGACGTTCCTCCCAACCATAGACATTGGTGTTCTTTTACTCTCTACAATAGGTCACCCCCGAGCCAGGGTTGTGAATCGACAAGAATGGATCCTAGGCCAAGTATAAATACACAACAGTTAGCTAACTAGCTCTGAGGTTTCCCAACCACACAACAAATCTTAATTTCCATCTCTCTTTCCCCCTCAGCCTGCACAACCAAAAGAAATGAAAACCTTTCTCTTCCATGTAGACCCTGAGGTTGTTCCATTTCTCACTAGGGCTCCAGTGCTACTGGTCAGGAAATATCCCAGCTGGAAACTCCAAGGATTATTAGTTGTGGATAGTTCTATCCAAAATGCCAACAATCTCATGCACACGGGCATCCATTCCCTCCTGGAATGATCAGTAAAACTATTACAACCATTTAGGAATGGATCTCCTCTTCCTTCCATTTGTTTCCATGCTCATCCCAATAGCACACAATATAGAAATAGTGAGTGAATATAAAGAAGAACAAGGGAGCAAGGGGAAGAAGACGAACTAGGGGAAGAGCGACCCCCCAACTTCACCCCAAGACACCCTCATGCAGCCATTTGTATCCATGCTCAGACCAAGAGCACACGAATTTAGAAAGAATGAGGCTCCTAAGGATGAGAGAGTGAGAAGGGTGTATGGTGAATGAATAAGTACCAATGAACCCCCAAACAAACCAAAGATGGGTTTATATAATTACTTGGAAATCAATAACCACTTGGCCTTCCCCAAGAAGCCCATGTAACCACTTTTCTCCATAAAATCAATTATGGTAAATAAATAATAATAATAATAAAAAGACTTATCCCCTCAAGCCCCCTCTCTCGTGGAATCATATCCCCCTATCTCTTTTTTCCTTGTTCGTCTTGTAGCCAGCATTGTATTTTATTAATTTATATGAAGTATTACATTTCCTAGGCACTCTGGCCCCTTTTCGACTTTACCGGCTAACCAGCCTAAGTCACAATTACATAATACATTATAGTTCATAAGGGTTAAAACTGTGATGTGAAAGGAAATTACTATGTTCTTACAATCCCCCCTTTTTATTCTTTTTGTTTTGTATTTTCTATTTCAAAATTCAGCCAGGGGAACAAAACCGATAACAAGATAGTTTATTGGTTTTTTCTTGTTTTAAACTTGAACTAAAGTAAAAAAAAAATACAAGAAAAAAGAATTGGCATAGAAAGTAGATTTAGAGGCAACATAATGGGGGAAAAGGAACTTTAATTCAACTATGGCTAGCGATCATAGTTTGATTTCTATCGACGAGGAGTCCTTTATTCTTGATTTAGCAAATATGTGGACAAATGATAAAGAAAATGGCACAAAAAGGGGTCTTAATACACCTTTGACTGTTTTGGAGTGAAAATGGAGCAATTAACATGTGAATTGACCACTTTAACATGTGGAAAAGATTGTGGAACCCTTCAGTGTATCATCAACAAACATTCATTCCCATTCATGTATCGATGTTTGGATTTTTTTCTCATGTCGGCATTCGAAGACTATTTCTCCTGTGGTGTATAGTTTTTGAATTCCAACCATTAAAATTATAATAATGGGGTGACTTCTTGTCTCTCCATATTGAGGGCTCCTGATTAGGGAATATTATATTTCATAGTGTAGGAAGACATGTTCCAGATTGCATCTTTGAAGGACTATGGATTCAAAGATTAGCCTTTTCCATCCCCTCTAGAGGAGGAAACTTTTAAAGTCATTAATTAGGAGGAGGTCATTATTTTATTTGATATCCTCTATATATATGTAACACTAATAACAAGCGTAGTTTCAAAGAGCAACAAGTCCCTGCCAATTGTGGCAAGGGAAATCAATTTGCATCCCAACAGCTTGTGCACTTAGAAAACATTTCAAGAGTTTGTTATTTAACAAAGTAATATTTGGACGACCATGCATGTTCAAACTGTCAGGTGTTATTTTTTCCAAGTTCAAAGTGCATTCAACCAGGACCATGCATGTTCAACTTGTTAGGTGTTATTTTTTCCAAGTGCAAAGTGCATTCAGCCATACTGAAGTAGATGAAGGTGAAACGATTTTTCCTTCATGTACATCTAGAGGCGTTTTATCTTTAGCATCTATGCATCATGATCGCAGGTTCTTAATTTTTTAGATTGCATCTACCAATTGTTGAGGCAATGTCACTGGAACAAAAACTTTTTCTATTTGTGATCTTCTAAGTAGACAATAACGATTCACGGGTCATCACCACATGCCATGGGGGATCATGCCTGCATGCCATCCACTCTTGTCGACACATAGAATATTGGTCATTTTCGAGATTCAAGTCAATCATTTTTCAATATACCATGAGAATTTTGAAGTACAATTGCGGTATACTCTCCAATATAAAGGTGATCGCACTTTATTATTGGTACACTACTATGGAGAAGAGACCATTGTTCTCACTTTCTTAGAGATATGTATTACCTGAAATAAGAAGAATAAAGAGAAACGTATATTCGGTGCTACGAAGATAAACATAAGTAATGAAAAGAATAATTTCTCCAACTTGACAAATATGCAACAACGTGATGAGTAAAAGATTATTAAACCCAGTGATAAAACCCCCAGGTCAAAATGAATAAATGTAAACACGGTTTTAAGATTGTATGAACTAATAAGTAATGAAAATAATAATTTCACCAACGTGAAAAGTACATGATAGCGTGATGAGTAAAAGCTTATAAAACCCAATGATAAAACCCTGTTGAGATCAATTCCCCCTTCCAACATTTCCCTCCCCTTTTTGTTTTTCCAACTTCTTCTTTTTCCATTTATTTTCCATCTTCTATACCTACCCTCATTCCCCTTTTCTTTTCTACCTTCTCTTTTCCCTTTCTAATTTCCATGCTTAGCCGTTTTTCAAGACCATAGGTTTGTGGGCTGGAAGACTAGCGAATCTTCACCTTCATCCATATTCCCATATCATGAGTCTAACCGACCACCATGTTATTATATACTTAACCGTTTTTTCAACCGCAGTTTCATGGGTTCAAGCTTTCATATTCCAGGTTCCGCAATATCAATTTTGCACCCAAGGAACTGTGATCTACATTATCACCATCAAACTTTTCGCGGGTACCAATCTCCTAAGTATCTCATTTTATTGTATCCAAGTCCGACCAACCGTTGTGCAACACTTAGCCTATTTTTTATCGTTCACAACCACAGGTTCATGGGTTCTCGGGTTGGCGAGTTCAGAAAAGTTCCCAAATTCAAAATTTATCTCGTTTGTCTCTACCATATTCGTGTTTTCCCCAATACACATTTAGTATGGTTTAATGCTAATAACTCATTATGAAGGTTCCATAAATATCATCATTAATAAGAGAAGGGCTCAAGGATATTTTCCATTAAATTGCATTAAAACACGATTTTCCAAAGGTTATATTATTTTTATCTCTCTCAAGGGATTCATTTCAAGTATTATCTAGTTAAAAGAACACTCTTGTCAACCTATGGTAGCAACATCTTGACAAAAGTTATGTGGTGATACTTTGAATATTTTTGGGCATGAAGACCAAAACGTTTAGTGGTCTAGAGCATATTCTTACTATTCGTCTCCTCCTCCTCAAAAAGAAGTGATCCGGACATCTGGAATTGGTCCTGCAGGGTGTGTCCATGAGGTATTCAACTGCAAGGAACTAGTTGCATGGTGTGGTGAGAAATAAATATTGATTCAGTGGATTATTCAACTTCAAGACCATTCCCCCATCTCTCTTTCACTGCAAGTATTTCGTAAGATGTTGAAGCTCCTTGAGCCAACACTTACCTTCAAAGGAGAGGATTGCAGGGATTTCTTGAAAATACATGAAAATGGCATGGATCTCTTGCCTGAGTTCTTGGAGAATCTCGTGGCTATCCTAAAAGACATTACCATGATTTAGGTCAACTTGTTTAAAATTCCCCTTCGAAAAATCACTTCGTTGTTTACCAGGATGACAGGCCAAGAAAGTACCACCACCATTTCCCATGTGATTCTTTATATTTTATATTTTACAATTAAAGAGAAAGCTATCTTCGATTGGGGAAAATTTATTTCCATTGAAATATCCTCCCAATTGTCATAGTAAAAAAGAGACAAGAAATTCTTCATGGCTTCTTATTTGTTTTTTGTGATAGCATATTGTTGTCAATTTCCAAAATTGTCTATCTGTAAGAGGGTGAATTGTGAACTTGATCCTGTTACCTTCTTGTATCAAGCATTGTGGAGACACAAGGCTTCTTTACATTATTACGAAGTTTACAATGATTTCATTTCATTTTTCAAGGGACTATTGTTTGGAAAATATAACCCCAGTATATTTGACTAGGAAAATAAATTCTTGGATAAAAAGGGGATGTTACAGCAGATGGAAAAACACAATGTTATCAAGATTTTTTGTTCCAAGGAAAATCCCTTTTTTCTTCCATACTATGTATCTAATAAAAATTTCATTATGAAAGTGGCAAGGAAGTATAATTTATGGCTGCATTTTTTCCATCAGAAGTGGAAAAATCAATTCATACCTTTGCCTTGGAAAATTGGAGACTTTATATTCAAGAATATAAACAAAATTGATGAGTTTGTGAACCACTTCCACAATGTAAATCTGAAATATGTTGAAAAGATAAAGGGGTTTGACCCTAACAAAATTTTCTTAGAAAATATGTTGGCAGTTGAATTCAACAATTCATTTAGTCATACTATTCTGAGTGAAGAACAAGATAACAACTTAGGCCATCCTTCTCACAATGTTGGCGACTTGGAAATAATACTTAGTACTAACGCATTTTACAAGAAGAAAGGAAAGGTTCCCAATGAGAAGAGTGCCCAGTCTCCAGTTGTTACTCCTAAAAATACCACATCTCAGAGCAATTCTCCAATGGCCCACCCAACTAGGAAAGTTACCAACAGTAGTTCAAGCGACAGAGGAGAAAATAATCCCCCTCAAGGAAAAATCGAGAGCTCGCACAAGCTTCCTCTGAGAAAGAAGAGAAAAAATGTTATGCAAGAGGAAGAAGACCACCACATAGAAAATGACATCAACATCTTCTCCCTTGAATACATGGAGATCGAGGAGGATATCGAGAACATTTTTCCCACAATTGATCAACTAGGGAACATGGCCCATCAAAATTCATCATTAGATATTGTTGAGAATGGGACCTTCAATGTAGAATAGTCATTTCTTTTCAAGAGCATTTTCTTTGACAGGGAATCCAAGAAATTGATTATTGAGAAAGGTGATATGAAGAATAAGAAAGGAAAATCTTGTTCATAGGTTGACCTAATAGATATGCGGAATTCTCATATTTATAAATTTCACAGAGCAACCAAGGATGCTCTGGATGACTCCATTGGTGGTCTAGAAGAAGAAAACACGAAGTTGAAAGAAATGATCAAGGAAATGAAAGACGTCTTAATGCCTCTTCCACTTCTGGCCAGTCCTTTTTCAATAGTCAGACCCACCACATCTGTTTTTAAATTGAAATGATATTCAAGCCTACTTACATCAGCCAGGATCTATGTAGAAGAAACGTTAAGAAAAGAATGGCATTGATCAGTACAAAGGCATGGGATGTTTCGAAAAACATTGTTTCTTTTGGCTCGAGGGTGCATGCCTTCCATGAGTATTTGCAAGTTGACCTGAAGAAGGAAGAATTTTTTTGCCTTGATGTTGTACTACCCTTTGGAAAAAAAGTTTCTAACATGACAGAACTAAGGAGAAGAGAGTAGGATCTTCCCTCCCTAAGTCTGATAAAAACATTGAACGCGCGCTGGAAAGAAAAGATAAATTTTTTGAATAATATTGTTCAGGCATGCATCCAAGCTATATCAAAGAGGAAAGAACTACTCAATAGGATCATGGAAATATACCTAGCCAAAGGTAATAACGAATTATAAGACCGTAAACTAATTCTCAACTCAATGTTCCTAACCAAGCAACAATTTGATGAACAAGTTGAGATTTTTAAAGGGTTGTTAGTTGAAAAGTTCTATGGTATACTTGAATATGATGAGGATGACAAAAAAAATTGGCTAGTGGACTAATATGTGAAGAATCAAGACATTAAGGAATAATTACATGTCATTTCCCTTGATTTGAGAGACTTCGAAGGCGATCTATTCAATATCAAAATCCAACATGAGATAAATGTGGCACCAATGAAAAGTTATATTGAGGAATGGTTCAAGAAAAAAATTGACAAATTGACGACCGAGGGGAAAGAAACAGTTGAGAAGGTTCTTGTAACTGTTAATGAAGATAATAAAATGACACCAGCAAGAAAGTGAAGACAGGAGAGACCATCATAGAAAGTTTATGTTGATCACATCTTTCTTTGTTTATCAGTTTCTTCATCCAGTTACTCTGCTTCTTTGACTAGAAAGGTTTAAACGAAGTCTGGGAACTTCTCTTTTCTTCTTTCCAGGTCTTGATATTCTTTTACCGCCCATAATCCTTCTTCTACACCACTAATTCTTGTGTATAATTTCTTTATGGTCCGTGGGAGCCCCAATCCCAGTCCTTAGGACAAAGAAATTTTAAATTTCGAAAAATATGTAACAAACTATATATTTTTTAGAAATTTCAAGAGAGCTATTTCGGGATCAGTTTTGACTATGCTTTGTAACTCTGAGTTTTGAGTATGAAGTATTTGAGATTGATATATCATTATATTTATTTCAGATGCCTAGGTTTCCACTCTGTTAAAGTTCTCTTATGCATACATTTCATCTTCTTTTTATTTTTATGTGATGAGAAATCTTTAGTTTAACTATGATGGATGTGAGGAAATTTTTCTTCTCTATTTTAAATTTATGAAATGTGTGGTTCCAGGTCCTTTCTTAGGAACTTTCTTTAAAAATAAAACAAAACATTTTCCTTTTATATTTCTTTGATTACCATGACGAACCTTTGCAAAGTCCCATATTCTTAAGACCTGGAGTCCCACGAAAATCTTAAATTAAAGAGGAGTACCACCTCTATAAAAACACAGCGAGATTTAAATCTTCATGAGGTTGTCGTTTCGGTCCTAACTGATTCAAGAGTCAACATTTTTGGTGAACATACTTGGGACTGAACTCAAATTCGGAACCTAGTCTAACATTTTTGAAAAATATATGACGTTTCCCCAGGTTGATTAGCCCCACCTGGAAATTGGATTGAACAATCAACGAAGCATATTACATCAACTATACAATATGGTAATAACGACAGCCGAGACCCATGAAGAATTAGAAATGTCTTGGAAGATCTTATTCCAAGAAGTAGAAATAAAAATCCTTCGGAGACAGAGGAAAGATGAGCGACAAGACCGAAGAAACCAAAGGATAGCTAGAGCGGCACAAGGACAAGGTCAGGATTAAAATTGGACAAATACAAAGGACCCATTACCAGTAGTAAAATCAAGAAACTATGTACTCTAAGAAGTGAAAGCCATATTCTAGGAACCTCTCCGGGTATGGAAGAAAAAAATGAACAACCACGAGAAGAACCTCATATGGAGAGACAAGTAGGTGGAAGAGTGTTACACACCAAAATTACTCACTTCAATAATGACCCATTGTCGTCATTACAAGTGTCGCAAGTGTCACACTTTGGACACAAATGTCTCAAGTGTCACAAATATCATACTGTCATCTTGCCTATGTCGTATCTCGAATGACATCATAGGAACACTTGAGACATCATGAGAGACTGGCTAAAATACAGTTATGTCATTTGACGAAGAGTACAAATATTTTGCCTTGAGAAAGACCACTTGAAAATCATTTTTCAAGGGAAACGCTCCCCTACCCACTAGTAGGGAGTGCTAGCGCTCATTGCCTTCCTTTGGGGGAGCGTTGCAAAGCTCTCTGAACCATTCTGGGGGAGCATTGTGTTGTTGATGAAATCAGGGGAAGATCCCCCTTATCTTTGAAGTCGGTTTGATTTGAATCTAAGGTCAAGGTTGGGTCTTAGGGAGGATCCACAACTGATGGAGAAAGATCCTCAACCTATCCCAAGAATCTCTAAGGTGGTTGGGCCTCTCAAATCCTATATAAGGAGGCCGCCTCATGGTGAACTATAGAGACATTGAAGGCATCAAACTTATGATCTCATAAGGGATAATTATCAGTGAAAGCATAGTCATTTTGATTATGGATCATTTGAGCAAGGGGTTGGACAAGGAGAGTTGGATGAGGCTGCTACATGTACATCTACACTTGTAAGAAGCTTATTTTTTTCTCATTAATACATGTTCTTGGCTTGCTTACTTCAAGATTGTGTACATCTGCATGAACTTGTCTTTGATGGATAGATCTAGTTTTGAACTAATCATGGTAGAATAGGAAGTATACAATATAGTTTACCTTTTTACCTATCCTCAGTGCACAACACCATTCCAATGTTATTAACATTATAATTATAGGCTCTTTGGCCTTATTCCACACAGGAAATACAACCCAATCTTATATATATAGGCACTCTGGCCTAAAATTAAACATGTATACATAAGCATTATGACCCAAAACATGTAAATGATTTCCAGAATTTATATCTCTGGTAGCAGTTCCAAACAGCAAGATCTCCTTCCCTCTCATCCCTTCACAACCCAAATAAATGAACCCCTTTCTTTCCCATGAAATCCCTCAAGTTGTTTCACTTCTCTCAGGGCTCTAGTGCACTTGGCCAGGAAGTTTCAGAGTTGTGGCTTCGAGAACTCCAGCTGCAACAAGTCCATTGGAATTTCTTCATTCCATGCCTTTATCATTGAGCTCGATTTCATTCTGGTGTTCTTTTTCACGAGATTCCAACTTCAATAGCCAGCATCTCATCTATATTATAAAAGTACAGTCATCACGAGATATTATTATAATAATTTCAATCATAAATGTCAAATATGTTTTATATAGGAAAACAAAATTTTCCAAGCATGAGGTTTCTGCTCATAATGTTTGTCTCTGCAGCTGTATATATCAGTCTTCCTTATGGTCTTACATCACTGTCATATTCAATATCATCCTACCTACAATTTCCTTAATTTACATTCAGCCGAAAGAATTTTTTAGTAATTTATTAAATTATAATTCCCAAAACTATTTCATATAGGAAAAAAAAAACTTCCAGACATGAGATTCTGCTCATAATAATTTGGCTCTTGCAACAATAGGCACTGGTCTTCTTTATGGACTTTCAGCATTTCCATATTCAAGACCCTTTCTTCCTGTTATTTCAACATTTCTTAGCCAAACAAATTTTCAATATCAGGTACAAGCTATATATATGTAATGATGGGATCATTCCAATTGATAGTTGGATCGATGGAAGTAAATGGATTGTAAGAGGAA
>SNQJ01S0264930.1:0-12013 GCA_010110895.2 Picea sitchensis
ACAAAAGATGACTCCAAAGGCTGAATAAGAAATGAAGATCAATACAAGCAGATCTGAATGCCAAACTCTCCAACTGAAGAATGCCACGCTCCAATAGAAGGTTGAAACCCTCAATAACTCGGCCCTGCCGCCAAAAGTGTCTAATCACCCTAAGAAATATGCCAACTGATAGATCGGGTGATGGTAAGAACAACCCAGGTGCCCGAATCTCCAAGATCCCTCTCAATCTCTGTAGATCTAAAATCCCCCACTCAATGGTGCGCCCCACTGGATGACTGAAGCCCTAGATAATTCGGCCCTACTGAAGGAGGCCTCCAAATGCTTTGAAACTCTCCAGAAATATAGATCGGGACACTGCAAGTCACTAGGTGAAGTTTTAGGGTCAGATCTGAAGTGTAACCCCTCCAAACGGACTAGATTTGGATCTCAAAAACGCCCTCCTTCTCTTCAATTTGCCCCATTTCTCAAGAAATAATCTGAGCCATAAAACTATCTCAGAAAGCACTAGATCTGATGTCCAAGGCCCTGCAATGAAAACCCAAGTGATAGAATCCTCAAAGACCCTGTCAATCTCCTACAACAAATCTCTCTCCAAGGATGGTGCGCCCCCCTTGCTGGAAACCCCCAATGGTGCGCCCTCCTCCTCTTCCTGTGCCTGTGGCTGTGTAGAACCTTCTGCACTGATGTAGATCTGACTAGAATGGTGTGGGAGAGTATTGCATCTCCAAGACCAAGCTTGGGACAAGCTAGGTGGAATCTTTCACCACTGAATCGTCCTCTAGGGTTTGTTAAGTCAAAACCCTCAAAACCCCCAAAAGATGGGCTCACTAGCTAAAGCCAGATATCAAACTGATAAACATACATGAATGAATGAGAAGAGGCCCTTGCATTCCCTTTATACTTTTTTCTCTCCTTGTCCCTCCAAAGTGACTTTCATTTTATTAATATTTAATTAATTAATTAACCTTTTTACCTCTAAAAAGCTCCTTATCTCTCCTTGTGGCTTCCTTGGCCAATGAAAGTCACTTCTAGCCATCCCATCTTGTAGTGTTTCTCCTCCCGATTCCAATGAGCTATTACACTGAGAGGTTCCTCCAAGTAATGTGCCCAAAATGACCTCTTCAGTGAATTTCATTGACTTATAGCTCAAAATAGTCAAGAAGAACTTTGCATTCCCTTTTATAATTTTCTCTCCTGTCCCTCCAAAGTGACTTCTCATTTTATTGTTTAATTAATTAATTAACCCTTTACCTCTAAAAAAGCTCCTTATCTCCCAGCTTCCTTGGCCAATGAAAGTCACTCTAGCCATCCCATCTTGTAGTGTTTCTCCTCCATTCCAAATGAGCTATTACAATCGAGAGGTTCCTCCAAGTAATGTGCCCAAAATGACCTCCTTCTGGAATTTCATTGGACTTTATGCCTAAAATAGTCAAAAATCATGGAAATCATCAAATGCAACAAAACCAAAGCCAACCTGACATGCTTAATGGCTCAGCAATGATGGGATATACGATCAATCCAAACCTAATCACAATGCCTCTCAAATACCCCTCTGCTCGTGATAGCATCCATCCGATACTGGGTCATCATAAATTCCAATTTATGATGATAACCTAAAGTGGGGACATTAAAAGTAACACCATCAATAAATATTGAGATGATGGGGAAGCTGAACAATGTGTTTAACCCTTTACTCAAAATGCTCTTAAACCATCTATTTGTTTATATCAAAGACATATGTCATTAAGATGGAATATCCAAGTATGATGCCAGCCTAATTAGGGGTTAGTTCTGTTAGTTAGGGTTTCAAATTTATGAGTTTTAAGTTGTTTGAGCACTATCACTAAAACGTTGTGGATCTAAGATTAGTGCCTCTAGGCAAATGGAGTCACCAAAGAGAGGCACAATAAAGTTGAAGGGATAAAAAGGCTAAGGACAAGAGAGAAGGGTTCTACAGTGCCGCATCGCAGTGTGGCCCTAGAATCAAAACCCTGGGGAAAGAGGCTCACTCCAGTATTTCTTAAGCAAGGCCTCATGCAAGGCTCTTCCTCCTTCCTAGAAGGTCAAACTTGGAAAAATGTCTAGCATAAAGAATAAGTCAAGACAAGAGAGTAGGGTGAGGAAGAGTGTTGCAAATGGCAGTCTTATCAATACTAAACCCTAGAAGTGTAAGACCTGGCCCTAGGTGTAGATAACCCAGGGCCCTGGACGCCTCCTTAACTCTTAAAATCACATCTAGCACAAGGGAAAAAGTGAGAAGAGTGTAGCAAAGGCTAGGTTCTCCCTTCCTTCTTCAATAATGGTTGAATATTTCTCTTTTAGGGGACATGAAACAAGTGACCTACTTGTGTGCTTGTCACCCAGGGTTTTAAATCAACAAATTTAAAAATAAATGCAAGAATACAAGCCTACAAACCATTCAATTAAGAAGTTTTGCGTAAAATACACTTATATATCATGAAGAAATAGCAATGCAAACCCTAGTTGTAAACCTTCCTTCAAGAGAAATGCCAAATATGCCAAGAAAAATCCTTCCTTCAACAAGTGTGCCTCACTTAAAAGAGATGAAATAATTCCAACTAGGGTGTAAAATCAGACTACAAGAGAGTGCTGTGTGTTATTGCAAACGAGGAAAACTCCTCAATATATATTGTATCATGACCTCTACTTAAAATTAGGTCATTAAAATAGCCGATAAGGCTAAAAACTAAAAACTAATCGCTTTTACATTAATTTGTCAAATCAAAGCCCTAACTAAACATGCTAAGATGTCAAACCCCATCGAGGGAGATAAAAGTCTCCTTTGTGGCAAATGCAAAGACAACAACGTTGGCCTCTCTTGGCCTCCCAACTATACACATGCTACCAGTTCTCACAAACCGGCTAATATCGCCAGTGGTGGACGCTAATGGTTCTCTAGGTGACATCCCCTGGGCTATCCAGGGCAAACGTTTTACTAGAAGTGGGTCAATCCCCCTAGAACAAGCAGTGTCGGGGTGCCTCTAGTGGAAAATATTCTTCTTCTTCGGTGCAAAGCCCATGATCCATATATGTCATGTCTCTACCCCTTGATGGAGTCTCAACATCTATCTGATGGGCTCTTCAAACCCATGGAGGTCCGAACTAATCATCTCCCATGTGTACATTTAACAATCAAAAATCTGTCCGCTTCTGCATGGTCCCAGACAAAACTTCTCACCATGGCTCATTATCGCTGTGGATCATAGTGAATGTTAATCAATGCCCCCATCATTAATATTAATTTTATGCATAAAACACCGATATATCATCCAATAGCTCAAAGATATTACAAAGACCTACAATAATAAGGCTGAAGAAAAGACAAAACACCATATTAGTATCCATATGAAAGGAGTTTCCAAAGTATATCATCCAAGCCATGTAAACGAGGTGATGTGATCAAGGGATGTCCAAACATACCTGCAGAGTGAAAGACATGGATGCATGATGTTACCCATGGGCGCCTTTGTAGAAGGCGAACACTCATCATGGATGCAAAATCCTTCCAAAGTCCCTATCAAAGTTTCTTTATTCTCTCTGTTTGTTTCAATCATGAGTAACTAGAGGACACCCGCCTGGTGACCACAAAGCTACCGCATACCCATAAGTACTTTCTCACAAAGACGATAAGGTCGTCTGGATGAGAGACCCTTCCTCGCCATGCAACCACTCATGCAACCGATACAGTGGCAATGTCATACGTTAGGGTACCCATGAACATAAGGTTGGTTGGATTGTGATGAGACCCCTCATCCTCTTAGCTAGGTCTTGTACTTTATATTTTTCTTCGGGTCCTCTTATTTCTTACCGAAATTATTGTCCCAATAGGCATCTCTTAGGTTTCATTTTTATGGCTTTATCTTTTACAAGTTGCTTTTTACCTTATGGGCTTTTAGCCCCTCTTCCCACAAGATAAAGTGCAACCCCAGCAAACAGATCATCCTAATGCCCTAACTAGGGGAATGGGATGTGTGAGCGTATGATAAGATAAAAGTGATGATATGATGGGAGTTGACGATGTCTCTTCAAAATCCCCCACAGTGGAAAACCAAAACCCATGCGTACAGGCTTGCTAGGACACTCACAATCCTTCAACAATGGTCAAGGAGTCAACAAATTCCAAGCAGTCGTCAAAAATAAAGGGAATTTGGTGTATATATCTAAAAGTTATAATGATCGAACATGACACATAATTATGATAATTGACTGGATACCTCATGGAGCAAGAGCCTTCTTCATACAAGATCTCACAAAGCCGGATGGCAGATGGATGCTTGCTCACGACAAGACGAGTCTGAGGAAAGAGAAGAAGGATGGGCCCCCTCTGTATCATGCTCAAAGTCAATTTGCATTTCTATCTAGCTGCCTAGGACTTGTGGGTTTCGAGACATGATCTCCTAGTTATCCCTAGAAATTGGGGATAACATCTGCTCCAACTCTGGGACATGTGCTCATCATAGATCACATGATAACCTCAACATATCCTGCATAACCCTGTAGGACCTCTCAACTCCGGGAGATAGGGCATCAAGACAAAGATGGGTGGTATTTCCACCCCTCGCATATATAGACATATATATATAACTCCAAATAAAGTCTAACTAATATGCAAGTGTGGAAAGTAAAACTATAATATGAATGTAAAATGGTATAATACACTTAAGAATGCCTACGCACTGCGACTTTTACCTATGGAGTCAAGTCTGGGGTAGTAATGCTTGATATAAAAAGCTGCCATCAAGCAGTTTTCTGTGATTTCTCCTTCCATGGTCTCTAAGTTGAGAATTCGTACCAAGACAACTCCATGATTTTAGAAGGGCCTCCCCATAGGATCACGAATTTTTGTGTATACCTGTGTTTTTCCTTTCTTATCCTTCCAACTTAGGACAAGATATCCTTCGTTGAAACTTCTTTCCTTGGCTTTGAGATCAAAGGTGTTCTTTATCTTTTCTTGATTTCTCATCATCTGACCCAAGTTACTTCTCCTTGTCTCATCTAGCTCTCTATCACCTGATTATCCTTCTTGGATTGCTTTTGTATCTGTGGTGTATTGTTGAGAAAACGAAGGATAGGGATCCGAGGTTCACAGAAGCTTTGTCAAGTCTATATACCCAGCCTGCAAGGAGTTTTTCCCTGTAGTTTTTAAGTCTATTCGGCTCCACCTATTCGCTAGATTTTATTTTGCTATCCCATGACTTTTTATCCTCTCCAACAACCTTCTTCAAAATATTCACGAGGTTCTTATTATCAACATTCTCGCCAATCCCTTCCTGCAGTAGTTGAGGAATGGGATAGGGTAATGCCATATTTGAAACAAAATTCACCCGTATAAGAGCTAAAAAACTTTGCATTATCTATAGTGATCTTGGAAGGGGCACCGAACCTAGTTATGATCCTGTCTTCCAAAAAGTTCATGACTAACTCCTTTGTAGATTTCTTTATGGGAATAGATTCTACCCACCGTGAAATAATCAGAGTCGTTAGGGATCCACCGACAGCCATTACCGGAATTGTCTCTGAATCACCAACAAAATCCAACCCCATTGTTGAGGTTAAGTTCTACTTACCACCGGTTTGGCCAGGCCGGGAGCCTTGGCTTGCCTGAGAAGTAACAGTTGGCAAGATCTGACTGTTGGTAAGCTCAAAAAGCTGCCACAACAATAGCCTACCTCAAAAATCTTATGGGTAGTAGTAATGAGAAGCAAAAAATGTCCACCACAATTCTGCCCAGAGTGCAATCTCTTCCAAAGATCTCTTTGCCCTTCCCTTGTTCCACACATCTAAGTATAACCACCAATGATTCTTCCACCCAAGTCCATCTTCGGTCAAGCAGTATTTCAAAGCTCTCAATCTCAAATCCTCTTGTAGTCCACTAAGTGATCAAAGCAAGACAAGTTCTTTAGATAAAAAACGATATCAGAATAATTAACTGCCGTGTCCTCCTAGTTCCAAGAGACTTTACTGCCCACCTCAATCGGGATCCTGTATGGATTCTTGGTTGCTCTTGGTTAGCATTTGGGATAAACCTTGTCCCCGACATTCTGGTGGGGTTTTATTTCTAAGTCATAATTGGGAAACCCACTCCTGGAAAATCATGCAGCCTTGTTGTGACAAACGTCCTTCACAACCTGGTATGGGATATAAGCTCGATTTTATTAGAACCATGTAGTTCCTGCTTGAGGGACTTGACCAAGGCATAGGCTTGTTTCTCCTGTGATGGAATGAGCCCTTAGGATCTTACTCATAAAGGCCACATGGGGTGTTCATGAAGCACGATCTTTGCACGCATACCATTAGTATCCCTCGGGATGCGGTTGGCTCTAATGCACATTCTGTGGTAAACTGAGAGCTAAGTCCTGCCTCACTTAGTGTGCCCCCTGAGACACAATGTCTAAGTTCTTCCCACACTGTCACCTTGATTGTGAACTTCTTCTGCCTAGGCTTACTCCTAGGGAAGCCAAGGGGTTGTCCCACGCTACTAAGTTAATTTTATTTACGCTCTAGGAGTTAGTTTCAATTATTTGGTAGCTGGAGGGGAAAACTAGCCTATATGACAAGCGTTAATGCAAGTTTAATCCTAAGTCTATATGTCGTAAAGCAAAACTCTTCCCTAAGTCAACTAATGACTAGTGCCTATAGCTGTAAATGGGTCAACTATGTAAGTAAGTGTTTCACATAAGATGCCTTTACAATTAAATCAAACTCAACTACCCAAACCCTGTTGATTAGAATTAATTACAAGATTATACAACGTTAAAACAAAGATGGGCCAATGGAATAAGATATACAAAGATACAATGAGTCACACCCTAGGGGCTGGCATGCCCCAAGTGGCTTTCACCCCAATTTTTCTAATCACATCGCATCTACTCCACCTAAGCACTATATGATGAAACAAGTGATGCTTCCCCCAAGTGGGCTCTCTGGGCCAATTTGTTTATCCACACCACAACAATGATTATTCAAAAGATATTCGTGAAGCATAAAACAATGTATCATTACCACTATGAAAGTACAAACAGATAGTTGTAAGATAAAAGATATAATGAATCTCGTATGATCACACATGTAGCCTATCACTATATCTACTTCCCAAACATACAAATGCATCTATGCAACTAGCGCTCTTATTAAACGTTTGATCCCACCCCCATCCATGTTTCTATGCCTCTCAACTCCCCCTTATTCCTGCCAAATAACCGCCCTGCTTCAAGATAATTGGCTTTTTACCTCCACTTACTCTTCCAAGGTCACTGGCTTCCACCACAAAATAGTAGTCTGAGAGGATCCCCCAACGGAATCATTTGGACGGCCCCTCAGCCACTCTAGACTTTCCTCTCAGCCTGCTTTTAGATGGTAAAAATGTTGACTCGAGCCATAGATTAGATCCGCTGGGTGGATCTTGTGGGTTGGTTGGTATTTTAGAGGTAAGTCTTGCTAATTTGAATTTACCTCTCTTTATCGTAGGGTAATGAATGAAAAATGTTTAAAGAGTGCTTACACTCATAAATAGTGACACTATCAACCACAATATGAGATATAGCACTAACTTGGCAAATGCCTAAACCATCAATGAGTCATCACATGAGAGATATAATCACAACCATAGAGCATGAAAACAATGATAGCGCCCGAAGATGAAGTTAGAAACAATTTGAATGTTTAAACCATACAACATAAGGAACTGATGATGCCAATGTGTGTTTGTATGTTAAAGTTTAAAACCATCATTACTTCAACCGTGAATTATCACATGTGTATTGACTATTTGGCAATTAAACTTAAAGACTTTAGGATATCAAACCATTAGCACATTAACCAAAAATTTAAAGCATTTGAGTCATGATCATCAAACCATAAGCCTAGAAAGTATATATGAAAAGAACAGGCAGTGAGCCAATCTAGGCTGAGTGCATCATCCACATGTGTGTGATTTAGTGTAAGTGATATATCATAAACCAATAAACTCACCGCACTGCAATTGACAGCCAAGTGCAGATGTGAGCTGTAGGTGTGTGTCCAAGAGGTGTTTATGTTGACATAAATAAAATAACAAAAAAGTTAGAGTACAAAACATTTACCCATGGAACCAATTGAGGTAATTTAAGATCAAAATACTCAAACCTTTACAGAAAGAGCCTATGTATTATTAAGTTTTAAGTGCAGAGAGTAAGTAACAGTTGAAGCATTAACATCCTAAACAATAACTTACCAAACCCAAAGATTAGATGCACCTTAACTATAAGCAGCCAATGGTTTAACACAGATTATAAGTATGTAAGAATGCAAGTGTTCAAGGTGTGGGAGCTGTGTTAAATGACCTCAAGAGATACTAAAAAGTCACAGTATTTAGAAGTACACACAGCAGCCTCTAAACTATTTTCATCAATACTTTAAAACACAAGTGTTAAAACGTTTGAACAACAGATTATGAGAAAGCTCAGGATAGTAGTCAATCTAAGAACGATATGCTCAACCACTCACATATGAACTATGAGCAAATAAGTGTTCAAAATATTAATACTAGCATTATAGGGTGATATTATATTCAACTATTAGCCAATTGTGTGAGGTACTCCAGCAATTAGATAGAACTTTTTAGGACTGTGGATGTCTGAAACGCTAGTATTAGGTGATGTGCTGTGTTGTACATAGCACCAATAAGTATCACATTGTGAGAGCTTAAGAGATCAAAAGATTTAGGTCACTAGCATATGCATCAAGCTATCAAGTCCAAAAAAGAGCCACACTACCATGTATGCACTCAAAGCATGTGAGCAAATCAGAACGTGAACATGTGTGAATGATCAAGCTAATAACCAGTGAGTATTGTGTGCAGTGATGAGGTCAGCGTATCGCAAAGCAAGTGCGTCGAGATGGTTGTACGGACCCAAATAAGCGGATTTCAGGGATGTAAGGTCATTGGGAGGTTGCCCACGTAGAGCGTAGATATATCTAAATTTAAATCGGTACCATGTTCAAACAACTTAATGTAAACTCAACACATATATGTCTGGCAATAAAACGCTAAAACAACACTAACCAATCAACTTATATGTGTGATGGGTGATGCAGGGATCAACCTAGGCCGTGAAGAAGGTGTTCAAACAAAACAGGGCCGTGAGGAGAAGGGGGACCAAAATAAAGGCAGGCCGTGAGCAAGTAAGGTCAAAAGAAGACCTTAGGCCGTGAGCACAATGAGGCTGGGCCGTGGGCTTATGGTGGCAAATCAATATATATTAAAACCTAAGATCCAAACCACCAAAAGAAAATGCTAAGCTACTAGATGAAAACTTCAAGAAGGCAATAAACTTAGCAATATTAGAAACAACTAGATCATATGCTTCAAAATGTAAACTAGATAACTTAGCATGTGATCCATACGTTCCACCATTCCAACACCTACAACTAAACACCGCAAACTGTTACACCATATGTCCCAACACCGAATTCCAGAAACATTCAGTTAAATGAATGATCGACTAGATTAGCTGTTTATACAAGTGCAAAATCAGATCTGAACTAAGTTATTTCTAGGGCCCAAAAATGGTTAGAAAACTTTAGAAATATAGAAAAGTGAAGAAGAAAGGGATGTTACCCGCAGCAGAGTGGGAGAGATTCTCCTGGGTGTTTTGAGTAACCTAAACCTTCAGATCCGACGTACCGTTCCACTAATATCAAAGTTTCAAGCCCAAAGATGGTCACCAATAAAGTGCATTGAGGGTTCCTATGCAAGCATAGGAAATCTCCAAACAAGAAATAGAGTATGGAAATAATGAATTTGACCTATCTAAAGCTAAACAAAAGGCTGAAAAGTTTATAAGGAGATGATGCAGGCAAGAAAGAAAGAAAGAAGTTTGAGTGGGGGGACAGCCTCGACGTTGCAGGACCCTTCAACCCTCATTCCAAGTGAAGTCTTTAGAAGATGACCTGCAAAAGGTTAGTACACAAAAGCATATGGCATAGATAGATTGCTAGAACAACACTAAGAAGAAAGATCCATCACTACAAACCTAGGTCATTCAATGAATCATAAGCTAGTGATGAACAACATTCAACTAACTTACCTAAGTGTTCCTGTGATCCACACCATAAACAAACATGCAAAAACTAAACAATATCACCTCATGTGGTGGAGTATAGAAGATCACCAATTAATGCACCATGGAATTCCCTCCAAAGCTTTTCTCTCTTATTCCAAAAATAAGAGAGTGGTGAGTTGAGTCGCTTGATGGCAAGAGCAAGATAGTGGAAATGATGAGAAATTTCAGCATAATATTACAAAGAGAATGGTGAAGAAATGAGGAGGCTAGTTGTATTTATACCCCTGCGATAGTATAAAGGCACTTGATGAACTCATGTCAAAACCACATCAAACAGCAAATCTCATCGAGTGGGTACACCATCTAGGGCTCGGAAAACCAGATCTATGGTGTAGGAGAGCGTAGGAGGTGTTGGGATCAAGAAAAGAGGTGAGGGAGGCCTTAGATTGAATAAGGAAGTTGGTGAGAGGTCCAAAATAATTCTTTTAGAAAACTCACTCTGTGGAGCTCTCAAGAGGGGGGGCGTAACCCTCCTTGGAGGGCACAAAAAGTGCGTGAAAACGAATGAATGGAGGGAAATTTAACGAGAAAAACTGATCAGAACCATCTCCAGGAACCAAAGCAACAAAGGTCACAAAATCATGAGAGGTTCCAACAAGTCACAACAACCCACCAAAGAAAACGTCACCTTCCCAGGAGGGCGTGAAAACTGAACGCAGAAGGCGGGCAAGATAAGCCAGAACAGGTCAGGAGCTTAGCCTCGCGGTAGCCAGGGTCCAGAGCGAGTCCAGGAAATACGCACACAGTGCTCTCGAGCCATGCTTTCGAGGATTTATTTAGTGAATTATTAAGTATGGGTCGAATCAAGAGGGAAAATGGTCGCTCAACAATGAAAGCTAAATTGAGTTAGGAAAAGGTGGGGGAAAGGTTTGGTTTGTTTAGGAGGGTGTCTTCTTGCCAATTTCCACCTTTACATCCACTCTTAACTCAAAAATATTAATAGTTTCTGTGGATTTTTAATAAAATCACTTTATAATTAAAGAGCCTGGGTTTAACTCACCTGCTGGACTTTCGACAGCTGTAAAATAGTCCTAATCGAAATGTTCCTAATGGGTGGTGGGAGTGCTATTCCATTCATTTTGAGCACAAATACCCCTATCTTTCTCCCAAAGACGAAGTTTTTACAATATTAAGCTCAAAAATAATTAATTAATTAAATATTTAAATATTTAATTAATTAAAAAAAACTAACTTAGACTCGCCGGAATCCCGCGAAACTTAAGACACTGCCTAGCATGGTCATTTACAATAATCCTATAAGGTTTATTGAATTTACCAAACCACGTTGCCAAACGTATGAAGACACCCTTCATAATCTCACAATAGCTTTGCAAGACGGAGGATTCACTAGTGAGATTGTAGAAGATCTCATAAATGCATATCATATTCAACATCAAGAACCCTCTGATGTGAAAGAAGAGATTTATGAAGAACCTTGCCAGCCCCTTGAAGAGGAGCAAGATTTCTCCCATGATTCAACAGAATACAGTGAAGATATAACTAGAGACGTGAATTATGAGGATGAAGCACCAGTAACCACTCCTCAGTTTGATGAAGCTCTCCGATCCTATCCCTCCTACACAAGATGAAGAGAATTAGGTAAGTCATTTTCCTTTCCAGTTTTTTGATGACACCTTGTTCTATGATTCAGAGAGTGAAGAAGAAATGGAACCCTTGGACAAGCTAGATCCTCTATATCTCAAGACTGAAGATGTACAGGCAAATCTTCCACTTGATGAAGTTATCCAAATACTTGAAGCTCCTGCACAGGAAGGATTAAGCAAGGTGAGTTATTTCCCCTTCCAGATTTTTAATGATTCTTTATCTTATGATGCAGAGAGTAGAGAAGTGTTGGATGTTTTGAATCCTCCATGTTATGATACTGATAC
>SNQJ01S0264931.1:0-10001 GCA_010110895.2 Picea sitchensis
GAATCCTCTGATTCTGTAGCTAGTCTAAATAAGATACAAAATCAGAATTAAGATTAATTGAAAATCTTTTTAATAAAATCAAATTGAATTAACATCCAACAGTCATTTGAAAACGAATCATTATTTGAAAATGTTATATCATTTGAAATCAAATAGAATCAAAATCCAATAACCGAATAGAGAGATAGGGATACTCTGTTTCGATTGTTATCATAAGTCGGGTAGACAGAATCAAAATCAAACAGTTTTGAAAATCGTTTCATATACAATTTGAAAGTAATGCAATCAAACAAATCGCAGGCAAACGTTGTGATTTTTCAACAACAGGAGATACAATCAGATCGAAACAAAATCGTTTTAAAATTATTATAGTTGTCATGACATATCAAACAATTCACGCCACAAGTGGATTAATTAAAACAGGTGCGAGAATCAACTCATATAAAATCGTAACCAGATCGATTTGACTTTGATCATAAACATAAGAGAATCAACAGAAATGATAATTGGTTATTGCAAATTGGGCAAATAAACTTGATTGGTATTGAACGAAATCGTTAATTTCAAATGAACCATTACTGAGTTTAACATAAAAATAAATCGTGAATCCGGATATAACCAATCTCGTTCTACAAATCAAAATCAAACAGAGCATCCATTGCAATACGTATCCAACTCATAACATGGTTGAGGTAACAGTACTTCAATCAATGTGAATTAACCGGCTGGGGTTTAGCATAATCGTTATGAATCAAATCCATTCCATAATTTGGGCGTGTTTGTACAGGCTTAAATAAAAGCAATGTTTCCGAAGAAACAGAGTCACATTGGAAATGATCCGAGTTGTATTCCTGTTCTTAGAAGGTCATATGGCACAGCAAACCGTAACAATTAACCCCATCAAAATCGTTGCCAATCATAGCGTATGAATTATAACGAAATCGAATCGAAATGTGATCGTATTCTAAATTGAGTATGAGAAACATTTCCTCTCTAGAATAGATACAAACAAATTCGATTGACAGTGAACCATCCATTTTAACTCAATCAAACAAATCAAATCCACACTAATATCAATCAAATCGATGAAAATCTAAGAGAGGCTAAACTGGGAATGATCGAAAAAACGAAATTCCATTTACTCAAAGAAAAGTATACAGTCAATTCACAATATAAACAGAGCTATCCGAGAGAAAAATCCAATCACTATATTAATCAGAATCATTCACAGAGCTAAACGATATTAAAATCATACATGTTTGGTGAGCAGATAGCTTTGATTATGACAACTTAGGGTTGACAACTGCAGTGGTTGATTCAACATTATTGAAACAGATGGAGCCCGTTGTCTTTTGCTTCGTATCGGTCGCTTGGGGCTGGTCTCTTTGACTGGTCAATACTGCAATTCGATCTTCCAGTGATTCGATTTTCGATTGTAGTATTGGAACGTCGATGTAATATCGTTCCAAATATAAGCCACATTGGTCACAGGGCACCTATGTGGGTTTCGAAAGAACAGGTGGGGTTTTGGAGACATGACTGAGGGTTTCGACAGGCAATCTAATGCCAGGATAGCTAGGGTCGTTCTTTAGGCAAGGGGGGAGATTAGTCATGAAATCGTAAGGTGGTTCGGGGCACAAACCCTGCGAGTAAGGATACTCGCTGGCCAAGAAATGTTCCACATCCAAACCGGAATCCTCACTCAGAACGATAGGCTTTGACTCAGCAGAGGGTTTCGGTTTATTCCTGTCCATCCTCGAGATGTGCCATACGTTCTTTTTGCCCTTAGCATTGGCAGTAGGGTTTATCCTAGCTTTCTTGCTCGTAGGTTTCTTTATAGCCTCGGCCTTCTCGACTGCTATGTCTTGTAACTCAACATCAGGGTTAATCGATTGCTTAGTGGATGGCAACAAGTCATGAAAGGGAACAGGTGGCTGAACAATAATTTCATTTACCATAGGTTTGTCAACCTGTAATGGGTTTGTTTCCTCAAAACCATTACGAGTGATGAACGCTTTCCAACTATCACCATGCAAACTTAAATGATAAACAACGATGAGCTTAATTAACCCATGGTGGAACAGGCTGTTGTCGGCCTTCTGCCTCTTAAATCTTTTTGACATCTTAAATAGGCTGCGATGAAAGTAGAAGCGCATATTCAAAGAATATCCCATGAAAATCATAAGCAAACGCAGGTGGTAGAGAAACACAAGCCCGTATCGACCTTCGCTGGTCACGAACTGCTTGATTACCATTAATGTATCGTGCCATCGGGGTTTAAGTGCAGAGATGGGCATACCTCTGTCACAAGAGGTGACTTTGCGTGAAACGAACAGCAGAGTCCATGGGACCTCTTCGAATTTACAATTCTTGAACCAACGTTGACCCGAGAGGGGTAACCCTGTCGCAGCACTGATGAACTTCTCATCAATTTCCAATTGAACATCTCCGACCTTGGCTCTACATCCATCGAAAGTCATGGTGAATTGTCGTGCCACAGTCAAGTTAAAACCCTCAAATTTCTGTATGAAGGTGTGCCATGAGTTTTCCTCCAAATCTCTGCTGGCATTATCAAACATTAGCAATGCTTGGTGGTCGTTTGGCTCAATCCGAACGACTGCTGCCATGGAGCCGAGCACATGGTAAGCCGAGGGTTTGGGTTGAAACACACACAGGAGCAGAGCTACCCGAGCTAGCAGAAGTGAACGGTGTTAAGTGGTAGGCATAAATGCCATCGTGCGAAGGTGGTGGAGTTATTCACTGCCATGTGTAATAATTATGGTCAAAGTAAAACCGTCGTTTTCAATACTCATGTTACTTAGCTGCCCAATGAAACAATGGTAAGTGTATAAACAACACGTTTAATCAACGTTATACCAAGGTTTGAAACCATAATCGCATAACTCAACAGTCATATGACTCGACCGATCAATGAATCAAATGGTAAGTGTTATGCCATAGTCATTTAACATTCAATATGAAACCATTCCCACATATTTAACCATGAGCCAATGTATTAGCTCACACCAATAGTTTTAACCAAGGTGTCAATGGGTTTTCATATAATTTAAGTGCCAATAGTCATGAAAACATAGTCATAGGCATGATATTAAAAGATATATATGAGAGATTTATTCATAAACCCTATGCATTTTCATGGAACTAATGATCAAATAGTTCAAACAAAATATAAATCCATATGACAATGCATTACAAACTCAATGAAACCAAGTCACACAATCAATCGAAGCATGAATAATGAGTACAGATCGGAAGTTTTGCCAGCTAGGTAATGATAAGTGTAAAGTGAGTGCAATAGGCATAACCCCAAGAATAACAACAGTTCAAAAAATGATTTCAAAAGGACTTCGAAAGACCAATGTTTTCACGCTTACAGTCATGAAAACACAAGAAGATAAGTGTGCAAACGTCGCAAAAAATAAAAGTGTCGTTTGTTTGAAAAATTGCGAAGAAAATTGTTGTTTGTAAAACATTGGTGTAGGCAGCTTATGAGATGATATTGTTGGCATGGCCACTACTCCCAGCAGGTGTCCATAGCCTGCCATTGTTTCGCTGCCAGCAGGCCTGTTCTATACCCTGACGAAGTTGTCTTGGCGCCATGCATGCATTTACCCACTGCCAGTAGACCTGTTCAGTATCCTAGCGGGTTTACAAGCACTTCCCACAGCTCATATTCATAATTTTTTTTTATTTTTTTTTATAGATATATATTTGAGCAGGGTGACGCTGAAAATCATGATATTTTAACATAATTTTTTCAGACCTCATCAGAATTTTTTTTTTTTTTTAGAACTGTCCTTTATTTAGATTCAGAGATGTTTTATTTACAAAAACACTTCCTAAGACCGGGAGACATCTTCTGAGTCATTCCTTTACGGAAAAGGGACAGTGTAAAAAGATAATAGATGATCATGACGAACTTTACTTTGGGATCGAAATCAGCAGACTTCTTTCAAACAAAGATTTTTCCAACACAGTTATAAATTTTAGAAATATATCATTGATGTTTGTACAAATTTTCAGAAGTTATTTCAGCGAAGAAAATCTCTTTCGTCTTTGTCTGAATTAGTTCAATGTACAGGTATGTGTATTTCCAAGAAAGCACAAACTGATAAATTCAAATCAAAATCAAAAACAGAAAGCAAACGAAAACGCAAACAAAAGCAAAAATATATATACATAATATACAAGGGTAGTTATCACGCAAAGTATCTCTTCAGGGCTTGGCCATTCACCGAATAGGTGTCAAGCTGCCCTTCAAGATTCTGCAATCGAAAGGAACTAGGACCCAACTTTTCAGCAATTAAAAATGGTCCAAGCCACAAGTTTTGAAATTTAGTGTGTTCTCCCTTTCCCTCATGCAGTTTGTCCCACTTCAAGACGAGATCGCCTACCTCAAAATTCCTATCAGAAGCAGAATTAGAATCGAACCAGCTTTTAACCAATTGTTGATGTTGATCTAACTTATGCTTAGCTTGGGATCTTATCTCTTCTAACTTCATCAAAGTGTTAATTCGGTTTTCTAAAGGGGGACAATCTTCTTCTTGGACTTTATGTGACAGCTGAAGTGAAGGAAGAAGAATGTGAGGTGGCAGAATTGCTTCTCTGCCATAAACGAGAAAAAAGGGGGAGTTTCCTATGGTAGATTTTGGCATTACCCTATCAGCCCACAGCGCGTTCAGCAACGCATTGTGCCAATTTTTGTGATTTTCAACCACGGTTCTCTTGATAATTTTGATCAAGTTCTTGTTTGTTGATTCTGCTAATCCGTTGCCCTGGGGGTAGTAACTAGCAGAATACTTCAGCTTAATTCCCTTTTCCAAAGCGAACTCGCTCATCTCAAGAGAAGAAAAGTATGAAGCGTTGTCAAAGACTAGACAGTCAGGGATACCGAAACGAGTGATAATATTCGAGTTTAGAAAAGCGATTACCTGACTAGTGTTGACAGTTCTTAGCGCAGCAGCTTCAGACCATCAAGTAAATTAATCTGTGGCTGTCACAATATACTTGTGTTGTTGTGAGGACGGAGGGTTAACTAGACCTATGATATCAAGGCCCCACTGCTGAAAAGGAGAATCTACTGAAACGGGTTGCAAGGGGAAGGCTGGTTTTTGCAATCGCCCTAATGCTTTCTGACAGATGATACATTTACGACACAAGGCATGGGCATCTCTAAAAAAGGTGGGCCAGTAATAACCGGCTCTTAAAACCTTATGAGCAGTGATGTCACCACTGAAGTGACCACCAGCTTCTCCTGCATGCAACTCTAGCAAGACATTTTCTTCTTCGTCTTTTTCAAGACAACGCATCAGTACGCTGTCAAAATTCTGACGAAACAGTACACCATTGACCAGATGAAAGGAGGCAGACTTTAATCTCAATGCTCTTCTCTTGGCGGGGTCTAAGTGACGAGGTGCCGACCCATGTTCAAGGCAGAATCTAATATCCTCGTACCAAGGATTAATAAGGTTCTGCGCACAACAGATTAGACTTTGTTCGCTTTGTCCTAGGTTTGACATATCGCTCTCTTCTTGCTGTCCTAATTCCGAATCAGCAACCAACTTACATAACCCTTGGCCTCTCACAATATGAGCTGGGGTGATTTCTAAGTCATACTCCTGCAAGGAGGTGACCCAGTTGGCTCTTTTTTCTCCTAACTCCTTCTGTATTAACAAGTTCCTTACGGCAGGGTAGGGGACAATGACTTTCGTCCTCGACTTCAAAAGATAGGATCGGAAGTGCTTAACTGCTTTGAAAACAGCGTAGGCTTGCCGATCAACTATTGGGTAATTAAGTTCAGTGCCTTTGAAATAGGACCTCATAAAGGCGATGGGTATTTCGTGGTTCTCTGCATTCTTCTTAGTTAGGACGGCGGCATAGGAATGGTTAGAGGCAAAAGTATAGAGTGTAAAATCTCGTGAAAAATCTGGGCTCATGAGAGACGGAGCGTCTATTATGGCCTTCTTTATCACATTAAAGGCTTGATTTTCTAGGGATCCCCAGTGATACTGGGTGTCTTTCTTAATCAGGTTATGTAGAGGCCTGACCATTTCGAAGAATCTAGGGACAAATCTTCTCAAGAAGTTAATCTGGCAGAAGAAAGACTGCATGGATTTTTTGGATGTAGGAGGGGGAAGTTTTGTGATGACTTGAGTCCTCTTGGGGTCAATAATCATTCCTTCACTAGACACAATGAATCCTAGGAGTTTACCCTGTTCTACTACAAAGATGGACTTTTTGGGATTGAGGGAGATGTTGTATTTACGACATCACAGTAGAACAGCTCGCAAGTGAGCTAGATGATCGTTTTTGTTTTTAGAAAACACGGTCACATCATCTAAGTAAACTACAATGGACTGATTGATTAAACCTCGGAAAGCAATTTCCATTGCTCTCTGAAAGGTAGCACCAACATTAATCAATCCAAAGGGCATTTTGCGATAAGCATAAGTGCCCCACAGAGTACGGAAGGTAGTTTTGAGTTGGTCTGGTGGAGACATCAGGACTTGGTTGTATCCAGAGAAACCATCTAGCAAAGATAGCCTCTCAGAACCAGATACCTGTTGAAGGATCTATTCCATAGGTGGGACAGGATAGTTGTCTTTGTCAAACGCCCTATTAAGGTTGCGGAAATCGACGCAAAGTCGAATTTCCCCATTTTTCTTCTGGACTGGGACGAGGTTAGAAACCCACTGAGTGTGTTTAATAGGAAAAATTATTTTAGCACTTAGGAGTTTATTCAATTCTTTTTGAAAGGTCGGTTCCAGTTTGGGGTGCATTTTCCTCAGTTTTTGTTGAAATGGTAAGGTTTGGGGCTTCATCGGGATGACATGTTGTATGATATTAGGATCGAAAGTCTTAAGATCATCGTACATCCATGAAAAGATATCTTTAAATTATTTAAATAATTTAATGAATGCATCTTTTTCTTGTCGAGAACATCCCAAGCCTAGATTAATGCACTGAGGATTTTCACTAGTTCCTAAGTTCACTTTTTCATAAGATAACGAGGAACTATTGGTTTTACAATTGACCATCTTTTTAAATTTATCTTGAAAATCATAAAACTTCTCTAATCTAATTATAGATTTCGGGATCGAGTTTACCATATCTGATAGGTCTTCAGGAGTTTTTGGATCATGTATTAACGTGAAATCATGCAAATTGTCGTCGTGCATGTGCTCGTCTATCACCATGCCTTGAAAGGTTTCTTCCATGTGCAGAAAGTTAATAATCTGCTGATCATCGTCAAATACTCTCCAGTTTGTGACGTTGTCGGGAATGGATGGCCGAAACAGCAGCTCAACTGAGAATGCGTCTGGGGACAAGCCTTCTGCAGGAGAAGTTTAGAAGCTACATTAGCTAATAAATCTGCTTCAGAGTTATTCAATCTAGGAATGGAATTTATATTAAAAGCAGAAAATTTACTCATTAACTTCCATACCTCAGACTGGTAGCTTTTGAGATGCGGAGAAAGAAAGTGGATAGAATCTCTTACCTGTCTAACCACTATTTCAGAGTCGCCAAAGACGGTTAGATTTTGAATGTTCAAGTCCAAATATTTTATGAGACCTTGCAGTAAGGCCTCATATTCTGCAGTATTGTTAGTACATTCAAATTCCAACCTACATGCTATCAATGTTTTGTTACCTGCCGGATCGATAATGACGCAGCCTGCTCCGACTCCTTCTTTGGACTTTGACCCATCAAAATACAGAGACCAATTTTGATTTGCATCGGTTTCATGAGACTGTTGTGTGGAAGGTGCGGGCTGCATAAATGCTACGATCTCGGACTGTTGTTCCAGATTGATGAGAGGTGAAACCTCGGCCATGAAGTTGCCGAAGAAAGTGTCCATCCCTTGTACTTCAAGTGAATCAGTAGGAGGTGTGTACGGTTCATTAGGATCGTTTAAATAAGTGACTGTGAACTTGAGATAGCGCTCACAGTTTACTCTGATTTTATTAGGCTTGTCGTTCTCTGGAAGCCATAGATGAGACCAATCTGTCACAAAATAACCATGTAGTTGCTCCGACCAGTCCCTACTTAAAAACATACCATACATGTCTAGGATATCCACCACAATTATATCAATAACTTGATGAACCTTGGGGTTAGACGACAATCTAATAAGCACAGTCTTTAGTTCGTCTATAACATTGACATTTGTCCGATCAAGTTGTATGATTTTTAAAGAAGAGGGTTCAACTTCAGCGTTTATCTTTTGGCATACAGACCAAGGCATCACATTGGATGACGCTCCTGAGTCTACCGTACAATTATGCACGTTTCTATTGAAAATCTCGAAAGTTAATAGGAAAGGGGGTACATTCTTGCGAGTATTAAGAGTAGTAGCTTGTGGATTTTTACTCGTAGTTTCTAAGGCTACTTTATCTACATTATTTACATTATTTACACTATTTACAGGAGGACTTCCTTTATCTTGAGGATCAGGATTGTTTTTAGTGGAAGTCTTCTGAGGGACTTTTCTTTGCACAACCTTGTTACCATTAGAATTACCATTCTTGTCGTTTTCTGAAATATTTTGCAACATTTTTTGTAACAAAAATGGAAACTTTAACAACTAATAAATAGAAATGTTAGCCCTTAACTTTTTAATATCTTCATCAACATCATAATCTAATTTAGGGTTCACATTACTCTGTTTCGGCTCAACTGATTTAGATTGCTTTGGAGGCGAAGTTGTAGTGTTTTTGGAAGAAGGTTTAGTTGTTGTTTTACTCCTAGTGTTATAAGGATGAAATGTCTCGAAGTTGGCTTGGAAGATGCTATCCGAGAAGTTTCCAAAAATGTTTGGAGAAGACTCTTCTTCTTGGACTGTCTCTGGTTCAATTACCTCCTCAGGAATCTTAGGAGGCATCAAGTTATCTTGGGATTCTAGAATGGTTTGAAGAGCACATTGCAAACTTTCTAGATTAAGGCCTTCGGTGGTTGGGTTAGGTCGGTTGGTGGGAAAAGGCTTTCGGAAAGGAGGTTTGTAGGGTCCTTTACTCGAGGAATCTTCTTCAATCAACCTTTTTAAGTCTATAACTTGATTAGACAGTTTTTGAACAACTTTAGTAAGGTTTTCCAAATCAGAGTTTTCAGGTTGTGTTTTATTCTGAGTGGGAATGGGAAGAATTTCGATCTTCTTTCTGGAAGAAGAACTAGTCTTAGGTTCATTTCTAGAAGAGTCCTTAAGACTAAGTATGTCTTTTTCAATCTGGCTGGCCTCCTCGAAGGCCTCTAACAACGTGGCTTTCTTAGATCGTTTAACCCAAATAGCTATACTTTGATGCAACGCTTTAGTGTAGTAAGCTATTATAAGAATCTCAGCAGGCATAGAATCTGCAGGGACTCGATTTTTAAGTGTTAAAAATCTCTGATTAAAATCTTTAACTTTTTCTTTTGGGTTCATTTTCAAGCTAGAAAGAACAATGACTAAGACTTCCGGAGGTTTACAATCTCTGAACTTTTCCAAAAAGCATGAATCAAACTTTTCCCAAGACACGATGGTATGGGGTTGTTGGGAAAAGTACCAAGTGGATGCATTACCCTCGAAAGTATACGGGAACAACCTACAGACAACATCTTCATGTTCAACATTGCAGAGTCTAATGGCTAACATAATTTTTTTAATGTGATCTTCAGCTATCTGTTTTGAATCAAGATCAAACTTGGGAAGCCATTCCTCCGGGTGCTTAGGTAAAGGGTGTTGGGCTCTAGGTACAGCTACAACATCCTGGTCCAACCAAGATCTGGCAGGGTTGTTCTGATTTTCCATTGGGGTAGTGGGTGTGGAAGGCTGAGAAGGTGAATTGCCTTCATCTGACGAGGAATCTCCTCCAGAAGAGGAAGGAGATGATGGAGGTGGTGAAGGAGGTATCCCAGATCCTCCTGCAGTAGGATTTAAGTTTGGATCTGTAGGATTCACAGTGAGGTTAGTGTCACCTAATTGTTCTCTGATATCAGAGAACAAT
>SNQJ01S0264933.1:0-12013 GCA_010110895.2 Picea sitchensis
GAATCATCTTGTACTTGAACATTTAAGTGGGGTAAAAGGAGGTTTCCCCCTCGAAGAGGCTTATTATCTAAAATTATCTCTTTTTCAATGTGTTGAGTACTTTTTCTGAGGTTTTTCTATGCTATATTGATATTTGGTTCTTAACAATAAACAAAAGTGCATGAATGAAAAACTTTTGTGTCATCACGTTCAAAATTGAGAAACTAAGTCCCTTCTAGCTGGGCTTCCACCAAGGGAAAGCTCATATAAGAGAGACAATGAGGTTCTCCATCAACTAGGGAAGAGATTGGGGGATGAACAATGTGTTCATACTTAAAAGGACAAAGGGATTCAGACTCAATATGAAGTGAATAATTTCTCTAGATTAACTTTTCTCTCAAAGTTGAATTCTTCTCTCCTTTCCACATCTTGCATATGGCCCATTTATAGAATTAAAATGGAACTAAAGGGATGAGCCAAAACATTTCCAATATATGGAAGGTCAAGGATCATGGATCTCATGACGTGACATGGAAACTCAACATGATTTTTAATTTTGGGTACAAACCCTGATGTACACGAGCTGTAATGGTGCAACCTATGTATGCACATGTTGTATAGTTGTTAGGGTACGTAAATGTGGAAAAATATTTTTTTTATCTCTGGGAATTGTAAAAAGGGGACTTCAAGTCTGCATAGGGAAATGGAAAAGGCCTTATGAGCAAGTTGCATGGGGTGAGGAAAATATTTTTATAACAGTTGGCCATGGTTGAGTATAGTTGCCTATGGTTCACTATGGTTGAACAAGAGTATGATTGGCCATGGTTGACCATGGTTAATTATTCTTTATTATGGTTTACCATGATCATGATCATGGTTGATTATGGTTTATCATTCAAGCATGCCAATAATTATCCCCAATTGACCATGACCATGACTATGGTTGACCATTCATGGTTGACCGTGATCATGACTATGTTTGACAAGAAATGACCATACTTATTACTATGATTCACCATGGATGATCATCGTTGATTATTGTACACCATGGTTGTCAATGAAAAGCAACACGATTGAATGTAGTTGACCTTGTTTGACTATGGCCAAGGTTAAGCATGGTTGAAAATGGAAATGACCATGATCATGGTTAACTTTGGTAGACCTTGGTTGAATTTGGTTTAGTATGGTTAACTGTGTTTGACCAAGAGTATGATTGGCCATAGTTGATTATGGTTTACTATGGTTGATCATGGGAATGGCCATGGTTGACTATGGTTGAGCATGACCATGAGCATAGTTATCCCAAATTAACCATGACCATGACCATGACTATGGTTAATAATGAATATGGTTGACCATGACCATGACTATGGTTGACCAAAAATGACCATGCCCATCACTATCCTTGACCATGGATGATCATGGTTGATCATTGTAGACCATGTTTTTCCATGACTAACAACATCATGGTTGAATGCAGTTGACCTTGGCTCACCATGACCATGGTTAAGTATGGTTCACTATGGCAATGACCATGACCATGGTTAAGTATGGTTGACCATGATAATGACCATGACCATGGTTAACTTTGGTAGACCTTGGTTGACTTTAGTTTAGTATGGTTGACTATGGTTGATCATGACCGAGATTGGAGTTGAACAGGGTTGACCATGGTTGACCATGGTTTACCATGACCATGGATAAACTTGGAAGATCATGTGGAGATGATTATAGTAAACCATGTTGATTATGTTTAGTTGTGGTATACTATGGAAATGTTTAATTGCAATGTTGATCAAGTTTTGTTCGTTAGATTACGACAGTAAGTTTTGTTCATCTCATTGCGACATTGGGAAATGTTGGGAAATGTTTATCTCATTGCGCCATTAGGCTATGATTGTCACATTGCGATGTTGGATTTTTCACATCACATTGTGACGTTTGGTTTTTTATGTCACATTATGAGGTTAGGTTATGTTCATCACATTACGATGTTGGGTTTTATACATCACATTGCAATGAAGGGTTTTGTATGTCACATTGTGAAATTAGATTTTTTACATCAGATGTTGGGATATGTTTGAAACATTGTGACATTAGTCTATGTTTTTCATGTTGTGACGTTGGAATATGTTCATCACAATGTGACATTGGGATTTGAACGTCACAATGTGACATTGGGTTTTGTATGTCACAAGGCTACATTATGACATTGTGACCTTGAGGAATTTTCATCACATTCAAACATTTGAATATGTTCACCACATTCCGATGTTCGAAACATGATAGTCACATTTCAATGTTGGCTAATGTTTGACACATTCTAATGTTAAAAAATGTTCATCCAATTCTGATGTTAGGAAATGTTCGCCACATTTTGATTATGATTGACTATGTTTGACGACACCCATGGAAGACCTTCATATACCATGTGGAGATGAATATGGTGGGCCATGTTGGTTATGTTTAACCATGGTTTACTATGGAACTACAACATTGCAATGTGGATGAGGTTTTGTTCATCACATCATGACGTTAGGTTTTGTTCATCATGTGAAATTGTAAGGTTATGGTCATCACATTGCAACGTGGGTTTTTTTTTGTCACATTGTGGCATTGGAATAGGTTTTTCACATTCTTACGGAAGGTTATGTTCATCACATTGGAATGTTGGGATATGATTGTCATGATGGGACATTGGGTTATGTACATCAGATTGTGACAATGGGTTATGCTCATCAAATTTTGACGTTTGAAAATGTTTGTCACATTGTGACATGAGAATATTTGTGTCAAATTGGAATGTGAGGATATGTTTGTCACATTGTGATGATAGGGATATTCTCATAACATTGTGATGATAAGGCTATGTTTGTCACATTGTGATGTCAATTTATGTTCGTCACATTGTGGAGTTACTATGTTCATCAGATTGTAATGCTATTATGTTTGTTAGGTTGTGATGTTACTATGGTCGTCACATTGTGATGTTACTATGCCCATCACATTTGCAACATTATTGTGTTTGTTGCTTTGCAACATTCAATTTTGTTCATTGGATTTCAACATCGAGTTATGTTCATCACATGACAAGGTTGGCTTTTGTTCAACACATTATGAAAATGAAGTTTTGGCCATTTTTATTTTATTTTAAATATAAAAAAGTGTTTCCTTTGTCACTAAGATAGGAAATTTTAACTGATGTGATGTATTACATAGAAGGAAACTTATAATTATACTTGTTCTAGGGACATTGATAGAAAATCAACTTGAACTTTACAGATGATGATTTTTACTTGTTCTAAAGACATTCATAGAAAATCATTTTGAACTTTTTAGATCATGAATTATACTTGTTCTAAGTACATTGATAACAAATCTACTTGATTTATACTTTCTCTAAGGACATTGATAGAAAATCATGTAATAATTTTTACTTGTTATAAGCGCATTGATAGAAAATCATCTTAAACTTTCCATATGATGAGTAGTACTTGTTCTAAGGACATTGATAACAAAAATACTTGATATACATTGCAAATGACTATTTATATTTTTTCTAAGAACATTTATAGGAAATCAACTCATTATATACTTTGCAAATGACAATTTATACGCAATCTTAAAGACATTGATAGAAAATTAGCTTTAAATTTGTAGATGATGTTTTATTATTGTTATAAGGACATTTAAGTACACCACACATTGATTATATAGTGTATACATTGTGCCATGATTTTTATACATCCATATATAGTTTTTATATGATTTTTATACATCCATATATAATTTTTATACATCCATATATAGTTTTTATATGACTTTTATACATCCATATATAATTTTTGTATGATTTTTATTGATTTTATTTGTCATAGGTGGGATAATTAACAAAGAAAGTCTCCCACCCATTGAAAACTATCATTAAAATCCACATAAAATCCTCATATATAGAATTTTTTTATTAAAATCCATATACTTAAAAGGATAAATTCCACATAAGTATTAAACCATATTTTGAAGCCATTAAAATAAACATAATTTTTATGCTCATTTATAACCGTACCAAATATATTTTTATTTATATAATATGTAGTACAAAATATTTTTAAACATATAGAAAATTTTTATATATATAAAACTAAATATATTATTTATTACTATTATTTTATGGTATAGAAAAATATAAAATAACTAAAAATATGGTTTATCACTATTTGTTTTTGTAAGTTAGAAGTATTGTATTAGATCCTGTAATAAAAGAAATTACAATTGTTTGTCTCTACTAATCAAACATGGCAGTAGTGCCCTGGTGGGAAACCACAGCTCCCACTTGTCCAAAATAGAGGAATAAAATATGCAGAAAAATAATACTACGTTTCCACGCAGGGGATGGTTATGATTGATAAGATGAACAGAAGAAACATAAACCAAACACCCTAGAAGTGGTCGTCCTCCCATGGCTACCAAAATAAAACAAAAAGCATAAACCTGAAGCATGGTTAAATAAAACATGGATTGAGCCTTGGTCCAGCAAATGCTTGGTGCCCCTATGATTTTCTTTTGTTGAGTCTGTCTCAGTTTGAGATGGCTTGTTGAAGGTCCTATAGGAAGGACATCATGAGATCCACTTGGCTCCAGCATTCCGATTCCTTGAATTGCATCTCGGGTACGGTCGTCTTGACATCCCCTAGACCTCTCTTAAGGTCATTAAGGGAATCCTTGATTTATTCTCTGTCTGCACACCTGTCACAAGAAGAAGGGAGTGGGGGCGAACGTGGAGAGTTGGAGGAAGAGGGTGGAGAAATGGAGGGAGCAGAGAAAGTTAGAGGGGGTGGTGGAGGAGGGTGGCGAGAGGGAGAAGGCGGTGGTGGAGGACAACAAGGAGGGGATGGGGGTGGAGGTGCAAAGCCAAGCGAATTGTTGTAGCTGTAAAACCATTCAATCCTGTATGCATACGGATTCGAGAGCGGGGAGAGGTCTGGGGTGGTATCACAAAAAGGTTGAGTAGGAGAGGGAGGTACTACATGATTCAATATGGGGATGCCATCATTTTCAGGGAGAGAATTGGAAGGAATGCCATCATTTTCATGGGGAGAGTTAGATTTGGGTGCCTTCTTTCATCGTGTTGCATACCAGGTCGCCCCTCTTTTGGGTTTAACCCTAGGATGGGGCATAGTGCTGGCTAACATGGAGCATAGGGAAAGTTCAAGAGACTTGGATGGGGAGCACAAAGCACAAAGGAAAAGTGAGACCACGGGATGGTACAAGGAAATGAAGCTGACTAGTAGGACCCATGATGAGAGGCGTGAATCAAAAGACTAGGAGGCTGAGTGGAGGTCGCATTCAGAGAGGAAAACAAAATTGAAAGCCAGGGAGAGACAAAGTTGCAAAGGCCGAAGGCGCAATTGAGTTTTTGCAGCCAAGGCATAGACTTAGGAGCGACATTGTGGGGTTGTTGATGGCACTAAGAGGACATATTTCCCATCACTATGAAATCTCCCATGCAGAGGAGCGTCATAAGTGTATGACAAGTTGGTCGCAAGAGGAGTTTGAAGATTGACTGCGGGGGATTCATTCCCATGAAGTGATGGATGAGGGGGGCCGAGTTTGAGCCAGCACCAAGAGGTCAGACGCTTGGCCAGATGGCCTTCCCTTGGCCTATCCACGTTCTTCACTTGGTAACACCCCATCTGGGGATATGGTTTATCACTATTATTTCATTAACAAATACTTATATAATCTAAAAAACTAAAAATATGGTTTATTCCTATTATTCCATTAAAAAATAGTTTTAAAATTTTAAATGTAAAAATTTGCAATCTTTCTCAAGATTAGATATATTTACAAATTTGCAATGTTTTTGAAAATTAAATATAATTACAATTCAAGTGGATTAAAATTAAATTATTATTGTTTAAATCGAATTTAAATTATCTCTTTGTTATTATTTTCTTGTTATTATAAAATAAATTTATCTTAACATAAAACATTATAAATATCAGAGAAGACCATTTTTTGTAGAACCAGGCTTGAACCCTTCTCGCCTCTCTGGTGAGTTTGCTCGTCAACGTCATATGCTAAAAATCCTGAAGGTTTGGGAATATACCTCTCAGTGCACTCTTGGGAAGGACCTCACTTTGAGAAGAATAATGAGCCTTTCGGAGAAAGCCCTGATAGGATTTTTTTTTAAAGTAAGATTGAACAAGACATAGGTTGATGACTCAATCCACTGACAATGGAAACCTTTGGTTGGATACTTCCCCAGGTTTATAATTATTTCCAATCAATGGCTGATCTTTCATTTCCTTTCGAAAGAGGACCTAATTCACACTTTAGAGTCCCCCTGGCTCGTGGGTCATGGTGTCCTGATGCTCAAGCGGTGGTACCCCAGTTTCAGGCCTTTTTTAGAAGTGTTTTCTAGTAGAAAATTGTGGATGCTTCTCTTGGATTTCCCCATAGAATTTTGGTCTACGACCATCTTCAAATAAATCACCAACTTATTGGGTAAATTTATTTACTTTGACTCAAATTCTTTAATGTGGTGTAACAAACAGACTGCTTGGGTGTTGGTGGAATTTGACATGGACATGGGTCTTCCTGCAACTATAGAAATCGCCATTGGAGGTCATATTTTGAGCCAACCTGTTGACTATTGGAAAGAGTCTTTCAGTTGTCATGTCTATGGATTACCTGGTCACCTAAAATATTCTTGTTAGTCGGACTCTTGGTCTGGAGTTGCAAAAAAAATAATATGGATCCAGCTAGTCGGGCTTCTCCGACACATCAGCCTCCCACCACTCCAGAGTATTTTGTGGATAAGACAACACCTTTCTTTCCCTCATTTTTTTCTTCTTTATGTGATAAAGAATCGGTTTTTCTTTGTGACCATGAAAAGTGGGTCCAAGAAATTTTTGGGGAATTTTGGAAAATACTAATGAGTCACAGCCAAGATCTCGGTCGCCTTTCAGGCCCCAATCCTAGGGTTTTCCCCTCTCAAAGCTCCCCTCCTTCCCCTCCCTTGAACAGGTCCCCCCCTCCTTNCCCTCCTATTCCCTCTATTGCGACTCCTGCACCTAGCCTTTTGGATTTAATTACCCCCTTTCTCCCCCTCTTGTTCCCTCTAACGTGACTCTTGTACCCATCCTTTTGGATTTAATTATAGTTCCCCATTCTCCTCTTCATTATTCTACTACCCTGAATGCTCCCTTACCTTCTTCGACTTCTAGTTTTTCCGCCCTCTCCCCTGTTGCACTATGGATAACTAACTCCTCTACCCTTGGACCCCCTTTTAGGATCTAAGTCAAACGTTACCATCCAAAATAAACCACTCCCTCATCCCAATAAACCTTCAGATGTTTTCGAAGGTGGCTTGACCCCTCTCCTTCCCCCTCCTCTCCCCTTTCTCCCCCTTTTTCAAAGCACCGTGACTATCCTGCTTGATCGTCCATCTTCCCTGAACCTTAGAGAAGGCATGTNGTGGATCCATGATTGTCTTATCCTTTAATCTACATAGTTTCAGAGGTGGCACAAAACTAGTCTCCCTTAAGTTGTTATTGATTCAAGTCACCCCAACTGTTTGTTTTTTAAAAGAGACCTTTATAAATTTTGAAAAGGCAAGGAGCTCCTTCCTAAAGTGCTTACCCTCGTGGAACTATGTGGCAATGGATCCTAATGGAAGATCAGGAAGACTTTTAGTTGATTGGAACCCTATATTGGTTGAGTTTAATGCTCTTGGAACCAATGCAGGTATCTTCTTAGAGGGCAGGTTCAAAAACAAAGCGGAAAAAATCAAATTACATAACTGTTATGCCCCGTTTAAGGATCGTGAGAGATTTTGGTAGACAATTGTAGATTCTAGACTCCTCAAAGAACTGAGACTCATAATTGGTGGTGACTTAAATTTTACTATGTCCTCCTGAGATATTTGGGGGAGCTTGGCGAGAGGAGACCCACTTTCCGATTATTTCTCAAATCTTCTTTAGGATTCTAGACTCGTGGACCTTGCCCCTTCACATCTAACCCCGACTTGGTGAAATGGTCATGCTAGTAAGGCTGGCATCTCTAAGTGCCTCAACAGATTCCTTTTGGATGGAAATCTTCTCACCAAAAATAATTCTCTCAAGTCATGTACTATAAACTTAGACATCTCGGATTATAATTTGATTTGCCTGCAGTTATTCTTCGTCCATCTCTGTGTAAATTCTCCCTACATATTCAACAGTTCATGGATTACAAAGGCAGACTTTAGATCTCTTATCCAGTTGACTTGGGAATCCATGGAAAATTGGATTGATAATTCCTGTTGCGCTATGGTGTGTGAAAATTTGAAATATCTAAAGAAGCATATCATAACTTGGGAAAAAAACAAAAAAAAATAAAAACAAGTCGAATTTATCACTCATTGAATAAAATTTGACAAGGATTCTAGAGAGCCGACAGTCACAAATTTTATTACAGGAGGAACTTAATCTCTTGTGAGCCCTTAAGATCAAGAAAGAAAAGATTCTAGCCATTGAAGAATCGACCTGGTGACTCAAAATTTGATCCCTCTGGATGAAAAATGGTTACAAGAACACCAGATTCTTTCACAAATTTTCCACAGAGAGAAGACTGGAAAATTCAATTTGGGATATCACCAATGTTGATGGTGTGACCATTTACATCAAATCAGAGATCAAAGAGCATGCATACAATTTTTTTAAATCACAATACGAGGCCCTGAAGCAGAAGATATGAGGAACCAATTGCAAATCATAAAATATATTCCAAGAATGTTTTTCGATGCAGAAAATGTTGAAATTGGGACTCCATTCACCATCGAAGAGCTTGAGTTTACTATAAAAAAGATTCCTAAAGAGAAGATCCCTGGCTCGGATGAGTGGACACAAGAACTCTTCCTTTCCTTCTTTGACATAATGGGGAAGGACCTACTATTGGTTGTCGAGGAATCAAGAAATAAAGGATACATTCCAAGGGTACTAAATGATACCTTTTTTACTCTTATTCCAAATGTGAGCAAACCTACAAATTTCAATGATTTCAGGCCCATAGTCTTATGCAATTTTGTTTACAAAGTGATCTCAAAGGTTATTGTGAATCACATCAAAGACAAACTAGTCTGTTGTATAACAAAAGAGAAGTTTGCTTCCTAAAGGACAGGATGATTTATGATGTTGTCAGCCTAGCAAATGAGAGTCTCCATACAATAAAAACAAAAAAATCAGCTCTATCATCCTAAAACTAGACTTAAAAAAGGATTTCTATAAAGTTAATTGGCAATTTCTGAGATTAATTCTTATCTAGATTGGGCTTAAGTGGGATATCGCCTAATGGATAATGGATTGTGTTACAAATGTCAATATGGAAGTTCTTATCAATGGTTCCCCCGCCTCTTTTTTTAAAATTCAACGAGGCTTGAGACAGGGATGTCCTCTCTCACCTCTTATGTTCCTTCTAATAATAGATTGCCTAAGTAGGTAGATCAAAAAGGCAGTCTCAAATGGATCTTTCAAAGGAATCAAAATAGTTTTTGACAATTTTATTCCTCACTTTGTTTGTACATAATGTCCTCATACCGGGGAATGCTAATTTCAAAGAGTGTTCCACTTTTCACACAATTTTAAGACTTTTCTTCAAAGCCTCGGGCATGGTCATCAATTGCCAAAAATCATGTTTCATAGCCCAGAATATTGAACCGGATCTAGCCAGAAACCTGAGCACAGTTTTTAATATTCATTTCGAGGTGTTCAATGATAGGATGAAGTATCTTGGATACTTACTAAAGGAAAAAAATTATAGAGTGGAAGATTGTAGCTGGCTAATTAAAAACATAGAAAAAAGAATAGGAATTTGGTCTTTTCGGTTTCTTTCCCTTGGTGACAGAGTCATTATTGCAAAGGTAGTCATGTAGACTGTTCATGTTTATTGGCTCAGATTAGTTAAAATTCCTTCAACCTCCCTGCAGTACATTAAACAACGTATCACAAACTTTATTTCGCGTGGGTCCAGGAAATCAAATGGATTCCACCTAGCCAGCTGGAAATAGATAACACTCCCAAAGGATTGCGGTGGATGGGGATTATAGAATCTAGAATGGTTTTCCCAAGATCTTGCAGTGAAGTCATGTTGGAGAGGCCTCTTTGGTGGAGGACTATGGAGCATAGTGTTGCGAAAGAAATATCTGAAGGGAATTGATGTTCCCTCCTGGATCAAAATAAATAATTTCAAGTTTCCTACTACTTCCATCATTTGGAGGAACATTATGACAGCGCTACCTATCATTCTAAGGTGGATTGCATGGACTGTGGGAAGCAATAATCAAATTTCTCTTGGCCTTGATTATTTTATTGGAGGTAATGACTTTTGTTTCATGTCCTTGTCACTTACTTCTCATATTCACAATCTAAACATTTTCACTCTCACCCAAGAAGCCCATCCCAATGTTTCAGCCTCCCCAACTGTGTAGTTCGATTTAAAAAAATTAAAGCTAACTGGAGATCTTTCTATAGAACAGGACTCGTTCTTCTTCTCCCTTTGAATAAATGTCATCACATTATCTGATTCCAATGAACAACTAGACTGGTCATGGAATCATTCACTGGGTACTGTCCCCGTCAACTCATCTTTTCAATCCATCATTTATACAAATTATAAGGACAAGAAACAATGGTGGTACAAAGCCATTTGGATAGTAAAAATCCCAAGTAAAATTACTTCTTTTGTATGGTTATGTTTAAAAGATAACATACTTTTCGGGTCCAATTACCTGCACATAGGGGGAATTGGGCCTTTTGCTTGCAATTTATGCCTAAATGTCGAAGATTAAACAGAACACATTTTCACATCATGCAAAGTCTCAAAATTTTTATGGAAAGATATCCTCGCTCAATTGATGATCCAGGAGGATTGGGGAGACCAAAATATGGAAGGAAATCTACTCAACTGGTTTATCTGACACCTAAAGAAGAGACACATCCCTTTCATGGTGATATGGGGCATTTGGAAGTATAGGAATAAAATTTTATTTGAAAAGTGGAAAAGACAAGATTCTTCCATAGAAAAAACCATTTTTCTATCTATCCAAGAAATACCAGAAGATTCAAACACAGATAGGTTGTATTCCATTCTAAGTCCTGTATATTTTGATGAATCTCCAATCGTCTTCTTTGATGGGGCTTCTTCAGGAAACAAGTGTGGCATTGGTTTATTTATCAAACTCAGCGATGCTCACAACTTCAAAGCATTTTTTGCAGGAGGAGAGGGAAACAATATGAAGGAAGAACTTTTAGGACTTTGGGGACTTTTACATTTGGCTACACTTATTTCTTTGAGAAGGTTAATGATAGTCGGTGATTCCAAAGCTACCATTGAATGGATTAAAGGTTTCTCAAGAATCAATTGTATCTACCTCAGACCTTGGTAGAAGAAAATAAAAACACTTCAAGATGAGTTTGAAAGTGTAAAATACATTCATGTGCACAGAACCTTCAACCATATTGTCGATCAACTCTCAAAACAGGCACTAGATTGCTCCCCTAGGTGGCTCTTCCTTGAGGAAAATATAGATGGAGTAATAATGCACGAAGAAAAAGTCTCCTTGTTCTAATCTCATTATGTCTTTTCCAGATCTTATTGTTTTATATAAGATAATGTTATGATGAAGTGATTGTATTTAAGTGTACAACAATACATTATCCAGGATGAAAGAGTTATATATGTTTTGTAGTCAAGTTACATGAAACTTTTTATTTTCTCATGATCTTATTGAGAAATATAGAGTCAAAATTAGATCATTAAAATATATGTACTTATGATAGTTTCACTTGATTCTCAGTATAATATTAGTGAGACTCCTTTTCTCTTTGTGAAAAAAAAAGTAATGATAAATGAATAAATTCATAAATTCAAGGGAGTTAATGCTTGCAATATCATTCATTGATTTAGAGACGATGACGAGAATATGCCAACATATTTAGTTATTGACCATAAGACTAGATTTTTTTATTAAAATATGATTAATCCATGGATTCCA
>SNQJ01S0264934.1:0-12013 GCA_010110895.2 Picea sitchensis
CAGTCATGGATGACCTAGATCTTGGTTGGATCCACATGCACACCATGTTGATAAATGATGTATCCTAATTAATGGACCCTGACCATGCCGAAGGATAATTTTTCCAAGTTTTCATATAGTTTGTGTTGTCGCAGGGTGTGTAGAACATGTTGAATATGATGCAAGTGTTCCACCCAAGCCTTGCTATAGATGAGGATGTCATCCAGATACACCACTATAAAATTATTGGTGAAAGGTCTTAGGTTATCATCCATCATCCTCATAAAAGTTGTTGGAGCATTTTTCAAACCAAAGGGCATGACCATCCATTCAAAAAGACCTTCTTTTAACTTGAAGGAAGTCTTCCATACATTTGTTTTTTCTATTGGGACCTAGTGGTAGCCAGACTTCAGATCAATCTTACTGAAGTATTTATCCCCTGTGAGATGATCAAGGAGGTATCTGATTCGGGGAATCGGGTATCGGTTTCAGACTGTGATTTTATTCAGGGCCTGGTAATCAATGTAGAGTCATTAGGTCCCATCTTTCATCTGCACCAGCACGATTGGTCTCCCACAAGGCTATGATATGGGATGGATGTGCCCCTTGTGGAGCAGTTCTTGGATCTACCTCTTGATCTCCTCGTTTTCTAACAGAGAGCGGTGGTAGACTGGCCTATTTGGTGGAGGTGCGCCTGGGATCAGATCAATGGGATTCTTGACCTAGCAGTGCAGAGGTACCCCAATATGAGAGGAGAAGATATCTAAGTATTCTTCCATGACCCTATACACTTTCTTTTGTTGTGTGGAGAGATTGGTCGCGGAGGCCCTGGATGTGGCTATGATATTTCGCTCACTCTTAGAGTGAATCATGAAGAAGATAAAGTTATTGATCTAAGAGATGACCTTCATGCATTGCTTGGAAGAGATCAAGGAAATATCAATAGGAGGGACTGCCTCAGATATCCTATACAATTTCTTGTTCAAAGTAATAATAACACTACGAGGCCTAGACTCATATACATCATGACGTTTCCATAAATAAAGCTGGCCCAAAAGAACATTACAAACTTTGAGAGGAGCAACATCAAACAATGCTCCGTCTTTGAAGGGCTTGATGGCGTACAATAGTCGTCACTGTTGGCTAACGCAGAGATTGCTTCCTTGGTGGAGCTATCCATTGGTGTAGGGTTGTGGGTGCAACATTGTCGGCAGGGCCAACCGCTTGCTGAACTCTACTAATATGAGGTTCTTCTGTCTACTACTATCAATAGTGAACTGCAGTGGAGTGCCTTTTACCCACATCTGTGAATGGAAGAGGATCTCTCCTTCTTCTATCTCATCTAGGTCACCAGGATATAGCTTGGTGGTAGAAATGGTGGCACTGGGTTCCACATCAATTATATGTCTTTCCCTTTCTAGTTCTGACTCAGTGTCAGAACTCGCATATTATTCAGAGGCTTTCACTTCAGCCACCAATGACTCATTTGAGCGGAAGTCAACAGTGTTATGAGAAGGGCTCCTATGGAAGTCGCACCACTTCCCGGTATCTTTCTTTCTCTTTCTCGTGTCCTTCTTTGCTTGCGGTTTGGACTGGTTGTCCTGATACTGTCCATATTTTCTATGTCCTTTGTTATGTGGGTTGGGGTCACCCTTTCCTGCCATTTACTTTGAGGGGTTCCCAGGCCCAAATTGTCAAGTCTTTTGTTTGAGCTTCTACTCGATTTTGACGGCATATCGGTAGGCCGCACCCAAGGACGAGATGTCTAGAAATTCTATTTCAGTTTGGATGTATCTATGCAGGGCACCATGATACTTGAGCACTAGATGTCTCTCTGAATATTTTACACCCAGCTTGGTGCACAAGGTATGGAAGATATTTGTGAACTCTGGCACTGCTTGGTCTCTTTCTTGTCACAGTGTGGTCCATTTGGTATACAAGTCGTCATTACTTCCGACATGGTAGTATTGTTCCTTAATAGCATCCCTGAAGGATTCCCAGGTGGTCGTGACTGTAAATAATGACGGTTCCTCTATTTCCTTTTTCTCACAAAACGTTTCCCACCAATATTTGACATGGGGAATGGATTTGAGGAGCACAAAATTAATTTTTTCTCTATTCGAAAAGTCATGGATAGAAAAATACCCTTCTATTAGATTCAACCACTTGTCTATAGCATCTAAGTCTATCTGACCTTCAAATATAGGAATATCGAAGTTGATTTGTACCTTGAAGGGGGTGACGCCTCTGCTCGAGGAAGATGTGTCACTTGTTGGTAGCCACCGAAGGATTTTCATGAAACTATCCATCATGTCTCGTCGTCTTCCTTTTATCCTGCCATGAGAGGTCGCTTGGGCGTGCAAGAGATTTTTTCCTCAAGAGAAACAAGCTCAAGACCCAATTCTTTGTACCCTTACCTCGTTGGGGACATGCATTAAGACGACAAGGAGAAAACTGCTCTGATACCATTGATCTGGATTTTATGAGAAGAATGAAATGAATACATATTATTAAAATATGCTTAACAAAAAATAACAGAGATACAGTAAAACTAATTTTCTATTCAATAAGGAAATAAGCTGAAACTGTAAAATGTAGCGGAAAACAAGCTTGTTGGAATGGTGGTGGTTTATCTCTAAGAAGATATGTGATGGTTGGGATCATTTGCAAGAATATGGTTCCAATAAGGCTCTGAAGGCCTTTTATAATAAACAGGAATGTAAAAAACCCTAGACATCCAAAAACCTAATCCTAGGAGATGAAGCACCAAAAGTCATATGGGCCTCGTTTGGGTAAGTTAGTACATCAATTTCTTGAGGTCGTAACTTTTTCATGCAATCTTCGTTTAAGGTGAATGATAGCCCATTGGAAAGGTCTAACCGAGAAGAACAATTTTCGAGTGGCCCAAGTTGGTACCTTTCTTATTCACATGGGCCCAAAATCCCAAAAAAACATTGTTTAGGGCCTCAAAACGGCCCCGAAAGTTTGGAACCTGAAAAACTACCGAAAAATTGCCAAGGTGGAAAACTATTTTTCGAGCCAGTGGAATAGGTGGGTGGCCATTGATATCCACCTGGATCACTCTTACCAATATCTGGGCATAATGATGGTTGACAATTTTCTTCATATAATAAATTTGAATGCTCAGAGGAGTACTCATCAAAATCCTCAAGGTATGACCGAAAATCATCAGAAGAATATAGGACTAGGTCATCCCTAGGTGTTTGGAAAATATATGTAATTATATCATATCCTTGTTGCCAATTCTCAAAATTAGTAACCTCATATGATAGTTGCAAAGGAAACTCCTGGAAATGAATGTCATAAATGGGATCCTTATTAGAACCAATCACATCCCACTTACGCCTTCCAACATGTATGAACTCATCAATATTATCAACAATGTCACCATATTTATCACAACATGAAGGATTTAAAGCATCCAAGGTCTCATCTAGCATTTCTTCACTTTCCAAATCATAAAATAAAGAATCATCAAAATTTTGGAAAGGAAGGTAACTCACTGTGTTTATTTCTTCTTGTGCATGAGCTTCAAGGACTTGAGTGACTTCATCAAATGAAACAGCGTGCATCATTGTTTCATCCTCATGACTTGCCTCTACACCTTCAACTGTACAACAAGGAGGATTTACCTTTCCCGAGGATTCCATTTCTCCTTCACTCTCTGAATCATAGAATAAGTTGTTATCAAAATCCTGAAAAGGAAAGTGATTAACCTCATCTTCTTCTTCTTGTGCAGGAAAAATGGGATTTTGGATGGATTCATCATAGGGAGGAGGACACATCAATACTTAATCATCATTTTTTATATCCTCGGGTTCTATATCCTCAACCACATCTTCATTATTCTTGGCAGAAGAATGAGTAATCCTTTGCTCTTCCTTGTGGGATTGGAAAACCTCATCAAGATCTCCAGTAAAGGTCTCAAGGGAAAACAATCTCTCCAAACTAAGAGTGTCTGGGGTGAATAGGTGTCTTTCCTGGGACAAGGAGATATTTTCCTCAATTATTTTAGCCATGTCATGAGATTCATGGAGCGTTCTTGGGACCTTTTTACTGAGGGGAAACCCTAGATGCACTAAGAGTGAATTGGTATAGAGATAAACAATGTACTTGTCGTCAGGATGATGGCTTCTAGGAATTCAAAATAGTAGGTCCCTAAACCTATCCTGGAACTGTCTGATAGTTTCATTCCCGGTTTCTTTTATATGCTTGATTCTTTTTAGTAGTATTGGGATGTCTTCCATACTAATAGACCTCTTTTGAGAAAGGTTTATTCCAATTGGTCAATAGATGTGATGTCGGCATCAAGGAGGTTTTCATACCACTTCCTAGCATTTACATGAAGAGTGGCAGAGAATAGTTTCATTTCCAAGTCTTCAGCATCATCATTGATAGGGTGGAGTTGAAAGAAAGCCCAAAAATCATCCATATGATAGTCATCTCTCTCCCCATCACTACCAATAAATATAGGTAGCCAATTTTTGTACTTAGGGGGTATTTTCCTATGGTCCCGGGATTTTAACCATGTCCAATGGTTTGAAATTTCCGAGGTCCCATTGAGAGGTCATGGTTGGATTTTTCATTAGTGGAGTCGCAAGGTAATTTTCTTGAAATTATCAAAGGGATGAGCGGATCACCCTCAGTGGAGTTTCCACGTAAGCTTTGAAAAGTGAAGGATTTTGAAGAAATTCTTACCGAGAAGTGTCATCTTTGAGGAGAATTGACTCAGTGTTCCCTGGCAGCGGTGCCAAAATGTTATCGTGCAATTTGTATTTGTTCCAAAGGAAAGGCTAAGGGAGGAAAATTGGCGTAACAGGAGGTTATCCTATCACTATCACATTAATAAGATACCTATTTCTATTTAGGGTTGATGGCCCAGGGGAGTCGTCCCCGGTGACCTGGGGGTTTGAGAAGGAAAAGGTTAAAGTGTCTAAAAAAGTATCCCTTCTCACAAGTCAAATTGATCAGAAAGTCCCAAGGTTTTAACCAATGAAGTAATGAAGTGCTTAGATGTACCTTCCCAGAACAAAGAAACAAGAAGACAATATATTTTGCAAGTACAATTTCATGTTAGTACTTCATAAAACCATGGACTTATCAATAAAAGAAATAGTTGATGTATGATGAAGCAAACAGAATTTTATAACAGCAATGTTTATAAGATAATAGCTTCACAATAAATGCCTTAAAAGAGCTTCACGATGACCCAAAATAATGACTTCAATAATAGAAAAGTACTAGCAGTTGTCGGAAGCTAATTAGGTAGTGTATAAATCAACTTTTTAATTGTTTTTAAGTTATTTTATTGCTGCAATAAATGGTTGTAGCTTACTTTTGTAACAGCAGAAACTAGATTAGTAAGTTAGTTTATTCTAGGGTTAGGAAAAGTTAGTAGATAGCTTGACATAGAAGTTTTGAGAGTTATTTTCATCAATCAATCAAGCGAAAGGCTTAGATCAGTGCTTTTAGGGTTAATGGAGTCACTTTTAGCAACGGAAATCTTGAAGGAACAAATGATAATATGAGAGCTAGAGACAATAAGTTCAATGATTGAAGTGTTGGTAACCCAAGGCTTATATCACTAAAACCTAGGGGAAATGGCCACTAGGAAGTAGGTAACCCTAGGCCCTAGTGGTTTTCCTCCTTCTTTATCTCAAGGATGAGGTAGATGACGGCTAGATGAAGCTAATGATGCTATGGTGTTGCAATGGAAAGTCCCTTAGCACAAAGCTTCAAGAAAGTATGGTTTCTAGCACAATATAGTAGGTGAAAAGTTGTTAAGGAAAGAACAATAACATGTGCTTTAACCTCCTAGGGTTTTAAGCTAGCAATTTCATAATCTTGGGAGAAATGCAAGATAAATAAACCATAACCATTAAAAATGAAGAAGAATTTCAGAAATTTACTTACATTCACCGAGAATCATCTAGAAATAGGCCTAGTTTAAGAATTTCCACCAAGAAAAATGCTAGAACACACCAAAACTAGTCTCCTTCAAGAAGTGTGCACCAAATTTCAGCAAATAAACCCTAATTAGGGCACAAATTTCAGACCTCACTAAGTGTGAGTGAAATATGATTAAATAATACAAGGGAAAAACCCTTATTTATACAGTTACAGTGACTTTTAATTTACAAATTAGGTCAAAAAGGCTGACATGGCCAGTTTACATGTAATATCCAGTTTTTACATAAAAATGAAAAGTTAAACCCTAAATGAAGAAGAAAAGGTGACGCAATGCCCTTCTAGGGTGACGTTAGGCCTCTCAGGTGAAACGTTGGCCTCCAGGACCAAAACGTTAGGCCTCCCAAGACCTCTGGACCAAGCCACACATGCCACTTGGCTCACAACTGCCTCCAAAGTGTCCATCAAATTTTGGGTGATGTCAAGGGTCGCAAAGGTGACATCATGGGCCTTCCAAGGCCAACATCATAGTGGGAGGGAAAGACACCCCTAGGTCTAGGCCTATCAAGTTGTCTATGGTGGAACATCCTCCTCTCTCTCAGGTGCAAGCCTCTGATATGTGTATGCCCTTGGTTGGGGTCTCAGCATCCATCTGGTGGGATTTTGTCCCTATGGAGGTCTGAACTAATCATCTCCCCATGTGTACTTATCCATCAGGTGTGGCTATGCAACAAAAACAAGTACACCCTCCATGGGCTCATAAGTCATAGGGATCATAGAAATGTCAATCACATCTAATAATCAAGTTATCTAAACATGTGCATAAAACCCTTGTTTCCCAGACAAGTGCTCAAAGACATTATGTTTTCTACAATCCTGGTTTGGAGAGGGTTTTAGGAGGTTCTATTGGGATAATTCTCATTAGACGTGGGATGTTTCCAGGTGAAGGAAAATCCAGGTCGTGAAAGTGGATGAGGTGGTATGGGGATGTTTGACCAATGGGTGCAGTGATGATAGGGAAATGTATGGCTTACCTATGCGTGCCTCTGAAGAGGGTGAGTTTCACCTTGTCATGGAAGCAAATTTTTTTAATCACATTCAATGCCTTTTACCTTTTTATATTATTTATTTTTCTTTCAAGGGAATAGTTAAGGGACACTTCCCTAGCGTGGTGACCAATGGTGACAATGTTACCCACAATAATTTCATGAATATGAGAAGGTTGGCTCATGATGAGACACCATTTCTCTTGGTTATGCCACCAAGAGCCACTACACTAGTGTGGTGACCAGATGAATGGTAGTGTCAGACCGTTGCATGCCCATGGACCTAATGGGTTGGCTGAGATAAGACCCCCTATCCTCCAACTAGGTCTTGATTTTATTATTTTATGTGTCCCTCCATTTCTTGTTGAGAATCCTTGTATTGCTTTCTCAGGGATCCCTGGGCGAAGCATCTGAAGATTTTGTTCTTTTGGATTTTATCTTTTTCTAGCTACTTTTACCCTATGATCCTTTAGCCCCTTGTTGGTTATTATTCTTATCTGAGTTTATAACTTTATCTTGAGTGAACCAAGGTTCATGTCTACTCGGGGTTCCAACAAAGCCTCTAAAACTATCGGCCCTCCTGGTAAACCAGAAGGAAACGCAATGCACAGAGTGCCCTGTGCAATCTCACCCGAGATAGTCTTAATGGGTGGCTGGAATACTCATGTGTTTGCATCCCAGGACTGAATGGAGAACTGTGAAGTGTACGCTGAGATTTCTACTTTAACATATTCACGCGATAAAATTTCATTCACAATTATGCATGGAATATAATCAACTCATTCATCTATCATATCAACAACTAATTTAAAATAGTAAGGAAACATATGCATTCAATCACATAACATAGGTTTTACTGTGGTTCACCCCCTCCTAGGCTACGTCCACAAAGATCTATCTCTTAAGCTCTTTTATTATAGTAGTTCTAAACTACATCATCACGCGCTTTACAATTCTTCTCAGTTAGGTCGATATCTATTATGAGACAGACTTAATCGCACCAGACTCCTTAGCTTGTGATCTAGCCCTCAAGATCCACCCTCCTTACTCTTCTGCAGCTCAGCATCTTACAAAATTAGGTCATGTAGAAAAATATTACAATTATCTATCAAAAAAGGACTCCTCTAGACTCGTTATATCCCATCTGACACTCCTCTCTTGCTATGAGACCTAGGTATCTATATTTATACTTTTTTGGCTCACAATCCATTACAATGTATTGCAAAAAACCTAACCCTAACGTTGTTAGGTCTTCCATGAATGCGCACATGCTTCTTTTCCTTCCAGTTGTCGCTTTCCTCGTGCATGCCTTCCTTCCCAAAATATCATTTCTTTCTTATTTGGTATGCTTCCAACAGACCCCCAACACTGACATGTGGCTCATCCTGAGCCACCTAACCTTTGTGTTCTTCGTCGATCTCCCAGGTGATCGCTTGGACCTTCTCTCTAAGATTTGTTGCTTGTGTTTGATCCTGCGCGGTCTTCTCCTTGAGTGCATCCATTGTCTGCACTTGAATCTCATCATTGATCAACCCTGCACACTCTTCCTAGGTTTATGCCATATATGTCTTGGCTTCCTCTGCCTGTGCAATGACCTCTGGGACTCGCACTTGGAGCGGTTACATTTTATCCTGGCACTCCTTTTTCTGTGTCTATGCAGTGGTAAGTTCTGCCTATAATCTATTCATATCTTGCGCCCCTTTCACATGCTCCATGATGGACATTGGCTTCTGCCTCTTCTTGAGGTCTTGGATAGTTGTGCTTATCCTTTCTTCTTCCTGGTCCCACCATTGGACTTTTTGATCCTTTTCTAGCTTCGTCCAGAGATGTGTTTCTTTTCGAACAAGTCAGTCATTGCATGGACCTGTCGTTCTATCTCCTGTATATGCTTTGTTTCCTCCTGCTTCCTTTGCTCCCTTACCTCCAGTGGAGTGGTAGGTGTGAACTCGTGAAGATTCTAGATCTGTTGTTGATATTGATCAATTATATGTGCAATATGTTCAATCTTCTCTGTTGTTTTGAGTTCAACCCTCTGTGTGGTCTTTGGAATCTTCTCATAAGCTCCGACCACTTTTTGTTCCAATCTGTTCACGTGTTCTCTCTCCTCTTTGGTCTCAATCTTGGTCTGCTCATATATCATTTCCATCTCATCACATTTATCTTTTACCTATTTTAATTCGACTATGTTTGTGCATGCACGAGACTGTACCTCCTGGGTAACACTAACCTTCAATTTATATAGAGCCTAGGTTAGTATGCGCGGAAATACCAACTACAATTGAACCGCGTCCTTTAAGGGTGTTTTCCCCATGATCTCGTCCATGCGCAGTTGTAATATACCAGATATAAAATGTATGCAGAACAGAAATAAAATGCTCGTAATGGCAGAATAACAACAATATAACTAGAACATTCACCACAATAACACTGAAATGATATAAGAACAACAACAGAAATAGCACTTTGAATCTGAAAGCAATGTTCATAGGCCTCTTCGAGCGGGAAACCTCCAGTTGAGTAGAGATCTATTACAATAATATCGAATCTATGGTTCTCATACCCTCGACTCCTATTTATACTAAAAAGAAGCATCTAGAGGAAGATCCTTCTAGAAGCGGAAGATTCTATTAGGTCTTTTTACATCTGCCTTATTCTATTTTATTGAAAGGCCTTATTAATAATGACCTTTATTACATCTAAATATATTTTTCTACCTATGCACAGGTTAGGACCCTAACATGTCTTCCCCCTTAAAAACATCATTGTCCTCAAGGCTTGAGATGAGGAAATTGTTGCAGAATGGTAGCTAGTTCCCAAGTGGCGTCTGTCGGAGTTGTATCCTTCCACTAGACTAGCACTTCCTTGATGGTTCTCTGATGTAGGCAACACTCACGCTGGTCCAAAAATGATTCTATTTGTAGCCAAATGGATCCTTCTTTAGCTAACTCTGGAAGGTTGGTTTGAATTTGGCACTTAGCTCCAATCACCTTCTTTAACCATGAAACATGAAAAATGGGATGTAGCTTCGAATGGCTGGGAAAAGCTAACTGATAGGTGACTTGTCCCACATGCTTGAGCACGGTATAAGGACCATAAAATTTGGGCACTAGCTTCTGACAATGCTCAGCCTTGAGGGAAGTTTGCTTGTAAGGTTGCAGTCAAAGAAACACCTGATCCCCTTCTGCAAATTGACATTTAGAGCAACCTTGATCTGCTTGTTGCTTCATGTGATTATGTTCCATGAAAAAATTCTCTTTGAGGGTACGGAGAATAACCTCTCAAGCTGTAAGTGTGATGTCAACTGCCTAGACCTTCGAGGCATCCGGTAAGTATGAGAGAACTGAAGGTGGATTCTATCCATACACCGTTTCAAAATGAGTCATGCGTGTAGTTGTATGGTATGAATTGGTGTACCACCATTCAGCTAGTGGTAACCATCAAGCCCACTGATTTTTCTTTTTCGAGGCAAAAAACCTCAGATATGTTTCCAAACACTTGTTGACAAAATTCGTTTGGCCATCAGTCTGGGGATGATAATTTGTGCTAAGATGCAATACGGTGCCTTGTATATCGAACAGTTCTTGCCAAAAATTTCTTGTGAAATTTGGGTTGCGATCAGAAACAATAGACTGTGGCATGCCATGAAGCTTGAAGACCTGATCCATGAATATTTGAGCCACCGTGGATGCTATAAACGGATGTTGAAGGGCACAGAAATGAGAATACTTGGAAATCCGATCAACAACCACCATGATGACGGATTTATTTCCCGATTTGGGTAAGCCGATAATAAAATCCATAGAGATATCCTTCCAAATAGCAGGTGGAATCGGGAGCGGTTGTAGTGTGCCTGGAAATTTGACTGTTTCTCCCTTGTTGCGTTGACACACATCACATTCAGCTACAAAATTAAGAATTCCCTATTTTATACCATCCCAGAAAAAGGAACGTTTGAGCCTGTCATAGGTTTTGGTGAACCCTGAGTGCCCTACTGTGGGTGTAGCTTGAAGCTCAGAAAGTACTGTGGATTTAAGCTTTGATTGTTTACTTAAATACAAACGGACTTTGTATCGAAGTTCCTCATGGAGCCAAGAGTACCTCTGGGGAAGCTAGAGCATTGGACTGCAATTGGTGGATCAACTGCGAACTCTTGGGATCTTGTGGCCATTCCTGGCGAATGGCTTGGAGCCAATCTGGTACAATGAATGAAACAGAAAAAAGGGATCCTTCATCTTCATATTTTTTAGAAAGGGCATCTGCAACCACATTATCTTTTCCTTTCTTATAAATGATCTCATAATCATATCCAAAGAGTTTATTCACCCATTTTTGTTGTTCTGAGGAGGAAATGCATTGTTCCAGAAAATACTTGAGGCTTTGATGGTCTGTCTTAATTTGGAAATGTTGCCCCAACAGATAAGGACACCACAGATCCATGGCATGAAGAATAGCCAACATTTCCTTTTCATATATGGATTTGCCCAAATTTCTTTCATATAGTTTTTTGTTGGTAAAGGCCAAAGGTCGACCCTCTTGCATAAGGACATCACCAATTCCTTTCCTTGAGGCATCACATTCCAACACAAAGGTCTTTGCGAAATTGGGAAGGGAAAGGACTGGAGTGGTGCACATGGCCATCTTCAAGGTTTGAAAAGCTTGAGCAGTGGCTGGAGTCCAGGTGAAAGAGTTCTTTTTTAGGAGAACAGTGAGAGGTGTTGCAATCTTCCCATAATTGGTAACAAACTTGCGATGATACCCTGTTAGGCCTAGAAATCCATGCAAGCTCTTAAGAGTCTTTGGATGAGGCCAGTCTTGCATAGCTTCAATATTTTTATGATCCACCCTGACGCCATCTTTGCCAACCAGATGACCCAAGTATTCTGCTTTTGAGGCGCCAAAATCACATTTAGACTGTTTCAGGAAAAGTTAGTACTGAGAGAGTAGATGGAGAACTCGATCCACATGAGCAAGATGGTTTTTTCAATTTTTTCTATAGATGAGGATATCATCAAAGAAAACTAAGACAAAGTGGTTGATAAAAGGACAGAAGACATGATTCA
>SNQJ01S0264934.1:12023-22129 GCA_010110895.2 Picea sitchensis
GACTCAAAGAGTCTGAAGGCTGGCTACCTCGGACGTCTTCACAATCTGAGGCCTAGGAAGGGACTAGCAAGAACCTAAAGGATGACTGAAAAAATATTAAGGGGAAGTTGGAAGACTGTGATAATAAGCTTCTTCTTAAGGTACCCAACCTTCCCCTAAATTCAAAAAGGAGTATTTTTCCTACAGAATACCTAGGATAAGGGACATGATTCCAAACAATACCCTCAGTGACATAGCGAGGTAGAGCAATCAAAGGGAGGTAGAAAATCTTATCACAAGTATCCTTCTTTAGGCAAGAAACTTCCTCACTCTTTGATCTAGATTTTATGAGAAGAACGAAATGAATACATATAATTAAAATATGCTTAACAAAAAATAACAAAGATACAGTAAAACCGGTTTTCTATTCAATAAGGAAATAAGTTGAAACTGTAAAATGCAACAGAAAACAAGCTTGTTGGAATAGTGGTGGCTTATCTCTGAGAAGAGATGTGACAGTTGCACTCATTCGCAAGAATATGGTTCCAATGAGGCTCTAAAGGCCTTTTACAATAAACAGGAATGTCAAAAACCCTAGACATCCAAAACCCTAACCCTAAGAGATGAAGCGCCAAAAGTCATGTGGGTCTAGTTTGGGTAAGTTAGTACATCAACTTCCCGGCGTCATAAATTTTGCATACGATCTTTGTTTTAGGCTCACGATATCCTATTGGAAATTTCTTAGCAAGAAAAACAATTTTCGAATGGCCCGGGTCAATATCTCTACCAACCACCTAGGCCCCAAATCCCCAAAAAACGTCGTTTAGGGCCTCAAAATGGCCACAAAAGTTTGGAACCCGAAAAACTATCGAAAAACTGCCAAGGTGGAAAATTGTTTTTTGATCCATTGGAATAGGTGGGTGGCCACCAATATCCACCTAGATCAATCCTCCCTCCTTACGAATCAATTTTCTCCATTTCGTTGATTTCCCCCGTCAGATGAGGAAATTTCTGTTGAATTTGGCCCCAGGTGAGCCACTTTCCTTGGTGCAGGAGCTACCCTGCTTTGACGACTCGATAAAGTTGGATCCTTTGTTGTTGAGTGCCCTTGATTTGTGTGTCCATAATATGATCACTAGATTCTTGTTGCATGCAAACAAGGTTGAGCTCTGTTGGTGTCAACTGCTCTGCTATCTCTGAGGTATCCAATAATGGTGGGAAATATGGTTGAAGGAGAGCCACGTTGAAGACTGGATGTAGACCAAGGAAGGGGGGAATGTTGAGCTCAAAATAATTTCTACCCACAGCCTTGGTGATGGTGTACGTCCCATAACAGAGTGGGTGAAGCTTCTATGGGGCCCTGTAAGGCGTTATTTTTGCAAATGCAACCAAACTTTGTCGCCCACCTGAAATTTATGTGGCACCCGATGTTGATCATGGTGTTTCTTGTACTTGGAATTAGACCTTTGTAGAATATCATGAACCTGTTGGTGGATATGTTGGATTCACTCAATGAACCAGGTGGATTTATCATATTTTGGCGGAGTAGGGGATGAGTTGGCTAAGGTGGTCTCCAGGGGTAGTGCAACATCCATGGGGCCCAATGGTTGGAATCCCAACCCCATATGAAAAGGGTTGTGGCCAGTTGAGTTGTAGAAGGATCAGTTGTAGCTATGTTGGACATAGGGAAGACTCTCATCCCATGTGCAGGGGTGTTTTGAATTGTACATGTGCAGGATATGTACGACCATCCGATTGACAACCTCAGTTTGGCCATCTGTCTGGGGGTGGAAGGCAGTAGATTTGGTGAGCTTGGTATCCAGTAGTGACTAGAGGCTCGACCAGAATGAGATGAGGAACTGATTGTCATGGTTTGAGATAATGGTTGTGGGATCCAAAAATGTACCCATACTTGTTCAAAGAATATCTTAGCAGTGGTTTCTTTTGTGATGTTCTTCTTGCAGGCGGCTAGAATCGCCATCTTGGAAAAGTGATCAACAACCACAAAAACACATTCATTTCCCCTCTTGTTGTATGGGAGGCCCGACATGTATTCCATTGATCCCACAGCCTATTAGGAGTAGGCAAAGGGGTGTACAAGCCCTGTCTCTTAGTGGTCAGTTTGGCAATAGCACAGGCGGCGCAGGACCTGATATACTTGCCCACATATTGTCAAAGTTCCATCCAGCAGAAATGTTTGTGTAGCACTGCCACTGTCTTTTTGATGCCAAAGTATCCTGCCACCCGACTATAGTGAGCTTCAAAAATCATCTTCGCATGCTCTCTTGATGGAACACAGAGATGGCCTAGACGACACAACATCTCATCTTGAATATGGAAATTAGAAACCACTGAGTTGGCGCCCAACAATTGGTAGGTGGTGGATAAGTCAGGGTTTGTCTCGTAGAGCTGGGGCCATCTGGAGGTCTCATGGCCACAAGATTATAGAACTGTGGTGAGTGTCGCGACTGGAGGTCAGCTAAGGCAGTAAGAAACTCGTTTGGTACTTCCTATTTTATACTTGATGTTGAGGTGGAACTGATGTAAGTGTGTTGAACACTTCTGATGGTGGTCATTCTGCAATTTTCCTTGGGTCTGAATGAACTGTAGTGCATTTTGATCAATATAGATGATTGTCTCCTTCCCAAGAATGTAATGTCTCCATTGGCAGCAGGCTTGCACAATGGGGTACATTTATTTGTTGTAAGTAGGGTACTTACGGATAGCATCTGATAGTGTCTCACTATGATATTCCATGGGGTGGCCATGTTGAGTGAGAATGGTGCCCACAACATAGTCTGAAGCATCTATCTTGATCTCAAATGGATGATGCATGTCTGGTAATGAAAGTACCAGGGATGAGAAAAAACACGTCTTCAAGTCATCAAAGGCTTTTTGTTGGGATAGGCCCCACACAAATTTTTCCTTACGACCACCCCTAGTTACTTGGTTGAGGGACCATATGATATGAGAGAATCCCAACACGAACATGAGATAGAAATTGGGAAGTCCCAAGAAGCTCTGAATTTTAGTGAGTGTGGTTGGGGATGGCCAGTCATGGATGACCTAGATCTTGGTTGGATCCACATGCACACCATGTTGATAAATGATGTATCCTAATTAATGGACCCTGACCATGCCGAAGGATAATTTTTCCAAGTTTTCATATAGTTTGTGTTGTCGCAGGGTGTGTAGAACATGTTGAATATGATGCAAGTGTTCCACCCAAGCCTTGCTATAGATGAGGATGTCATCCAGATACACCACTATAAAATTATTGGTGAAAGGTCTTAGGTTATCATCCATCATCCTCATAAAAGTTGTTGGAGCATTTTTCAAACCAAAGGGCATGACCATCCATTCAAAAAGACCTTCTTTTAACTTGAAGGAAGTCTTCCATACATTTGTTTTTTCTATTGGGACCTAGTGGTAGCCAGACTTCAGATCAATCTTACTGAAGTATTTATCCCCTGTGAGATGATCAAGGAGGTATCTGATTCGGGGAATCGGGTATCGGTTTCAGACTGTGATTTTATTCAGGGCCTGGTAATCAATGTAGAGTCATTAGGTCCCATCTTTCATCTGCACCAGCACGATTGGTCTCCCACAAGGCTATGATATGGGATGGATGTGCCCCTTGTGGAGCAGTTCTTGGATCTACCTCTTGATCTCCTCGTTTTCTAACAGAGAGCGGTGGTAGACTGGCCTATTTGGTGGAGGTGCGCCTGGGATCAGATCAATGGGATTCTTGACCTAGCAGTGCAGAGGTACCCCAATATGAGAGGAGAAGATATCTAAGTATTCTTCCATGACCCTATACACTTTCTTTTGTTGTGTGGAGAGATTGGTCGCGGAGGCCCTGGATGTGGCTATGATATTTCGCTCACTCTTAGAGTGAATCATGAAGAAGATAAAGTTATTGATCTAAGAGATGACCTTCATGCATTGCTTGGAAGAGATCAAGGAAATATCAATAGGAGGGACTGCCTCAGATATCCTATACAATTTCTTGTTCAAAGTAATAATAACACTACGAGGCCTAGACTCATATACATCATGACGTTTCCATAAATAAAGCTGGCCCAAAAGAACATTACAAACTTTGAGAGGAGCAACATCAAACAATGCTCCGTCTTTGAAGGGCTTGATGGCGTACAATAGTCGTCACTGTTGGCTAACGCAGAGATTGCTTCCTTGGTGGAGCTATCCATTGGTGTAGGGTTGTGGGTGCAACATTGTCGGCAGGGCCAACCGCTTGCTGAACTCTACTAATATGAGGTTCTTCTGTCTACTACTATCAATAGTGAACTGCAGTGGAGTGCCTTTTACCCACATCTGTGAATGGAAGAGGATCTCTCCTTCTTCTATCTCATCTAGGTCACCAGGATATAGCTTGGTGGTAGAAATGGTGGCACTGGGTTCCACATCAATTATATGTCTTTCCCTTTCTAGTTCTGACTCAGTGTCAGAACTCGCATATTATTCAGAGGCTTTCACTTCAGCCACCAATGACTCATTTGAGCGGAAGTCAACAGTGTTATGAGAAGGGCTCCTATGGAAGTCGCACCACTTCCCGGTATCTTTCTTTCTCTTTCTCGTGTCCTTCTTTGCTTGCGGTTTGGACTGGTTGTCCTGATACTGTCCATATTTTCTATGTCCTTTGTTATGTGGGTTGGGGTCACCCTTTCCTGCCATTTACTTTGAGGGGTTCCCAGGCCCAAATTGTCAAGTCTTTTGTTTGAGCTTCTACTCGATTTTGACGGCATATCGGTAGGCCGCACCCAAGGACGAGATGTCTAGAAATTCTATTTCAGTTTGGATGTATCTATGCAGGGCACCATGATACTTGAGCACTAGATGTCTCTCTGAATATTTTACACCCAGCTTGGTGCACAAGGTATGGAAGATATTTGTGAACTCTGGCACTGCTTGGTCTCTTTCTTGTCACAGTGTGGTCCATTTGGTATACAAGTCGTCATTACTTCCGACATGGTAGTATTGTTCCTTAATAGCATCCCTGAAGGATTCCCAGGTGGTCGTGACTGTAAATAATGACGGTTCCTCTATTTCCTTTTTCTCACAAAACGTTTCCCACCAATATTTGACATGGGGAATGGATTTGAGGAGCACAAAATTAATTTTTTCTCTATTCGAAAAGTCATGGATAGAAAAATACCCTTCTATTAGATTCAACCACTTGTCTATAGCATCTAAGTCTATCTGACCTTCAAATATAGGAATATCGAAGTTGATTTGTACCTTGAAGGGGGTGACGCCTCTGCTCGAGGAAGATGTGTCACTTGTTGGTAGCCACCGAAGGATTTTCATGAAACTATCCATCATGTCTCGTCGTCTTCCTTTTATCCTGCCATGAGAGGTCGCTTGGGCGTGCAAGAGATTTTTTCCTCAAGAGAAACAAGCTCAAGACCCAATTCTTTGTACCCTTACCTCGTTGGGGACATGCATTAAGACGACAAGGAGAAAACTGCTCTGATACCATTGATCTGGATTTTATGAGAAGAATGAAATGAATACATATTATTAAAATATGCTTAACAAAAAATAACAGAGATACAGTAAAACTAATTTTCTATTCAATAAGGAAATAAGCTGAAACTGTAAAATGTAGCGGAAAACAAGCTTGTTGGAATGGTGGTGGTTTATCTCTAAGAAGATATGTGATGGTTGGGATCATTTGCAAGAATATGGTTCCAATAAGGCTCTGAAGGCCTTTTATAATAAACAGGAATGTAAAAAACCCTAGACATCCAAAAACCTAATCCTAGGAGATGAAGCACCAAAAGTCATATGGGCCTCGTTTGGGTAAGTTAGTACATCAATTTCTTGAGGTCGTAACTTTTTCATGCAATCTTCGTTTAAGGTGAATGATAGCCCATTGGAAAGGTCTAACCGAGAAGAACAATTTTCGAGTGGCCCAAGTTGGTACCTTTCTTATTCACATGGGCCCAAAATCCCAAAAAAACATTGTTTAGGGCCTCAAAACGGCCCCGAAAGTTTGGAACCTGAAAAACTACCGAAAAATTGCCAAGGTGGAAAACTATTTTTCGAGCCAGTGGAATAGGTGGGTGGCCATTGATATCCACCTGGATCACTCTTACCAATATCTGGGCATAATGATGGTTGACAATTTTCTTCATATAATAAATTTGAATGCTCAGAGGAGTACTCATCAAAATCCTCAAGGTATGACCGAAAATCATCAGAAGAATATAGGACTAGGTCATCCCTAGGTGTTTGGAAAATATATGTAATTATATCATATCCTTGTTGCCAATTCTCAAAATTAGTAACCTCATATGATAGTTGCAAAGGAAACTCCTGGAAATGAATGTCATAAATGGGATCCTTATTAGAACCAATCACATCCCACTTACGCCTTCCAACATGTATGAACTCATCAATATTATCAACAATGTCACCATATTTATCACAACATGAAGGATTTAAAGCATCCAAGGTCTCATCTAGCATTTCTTCACTTTCCAAATCATAAAATAAAGAATCATCAAAATTTTGGAAAGGAAGGTAACTCACTGTGTTTATTTCTTCTTGTGCATGAGCTTCAAGGACTTGAGTGACTTCATCAAATGAAACAGCGTGCATCATTGTTTCATCCTCATGACTTGCCTCTACACCTTCAACTGTACAACAAGGAGGATTTACCTTTCCCGAGGATTCCATTTCTCCTTCACTCTCTGAATCATAGAATAAGTTGTTATCAAAATCCTGAAAAGGAAAGTGATTAACCTCATCTTCTTCTTCTTGTGCAGGAAAAATGGGATTTTGGATGGATTCATCATAGGGAGGAGGACACATCAATACTTAATCATCATTTTTTATATCCTCGGGTTCTATATCCTCAACCACATCTTCATTATTCTTGGCAGAAGAATGAGTAATCCTTTGCTCTTCCTTGTGGGATTGGAAAACCTCATCAAGATCTCCAGTAAAGGTCTCAAGGGAAAACAATCTCTCCAAACTAAGAGTGTCTGGGGTGAATAGGTGTCTTTCCTGGGACAAGGAGATATTTTCCTCAATTATTTTAGCCATGTCATGAGATTCATGGAGCGTTCTTGGGACCTTTTTACTGAGGGGAAACCCTAGATGCACTAAGAGTGAATTGGTATAGAGATAAACAATGTACTTGTCGTCAGGATGATGGCTTCTAGGAATTCAAAATAGTAGGTCCCTAAACCTATCCTGGAACTGTCTGATAGTTTCATTCCCGGTTTCTTTTATATGCTTGATTCTTTTTAGTAGTATTGGGATGTCTTCCATACTAATAGACCTCTTTTGAGAAAGGTTTATTCCAATTGGTCAATAGATGTGATGTCGGCATCAAGGAGGTTTTCATACCACTTCCTAGCATTTACATGAAGAGTGGCAGAGAATAGTTTCATTTCCAAGTCTTCAGCATCATCATTGATAGGGTGGAGTTGAAAGAAAGCCCAAAAATCATCCATATGATAGTCATCTCTCTCCCCATCACTACCAATAAATATAGGTAGCCAATTTTTGTACTTAGGGGGTATTTTCCTATGGTCCCGGGATTTTAACCATGTCCAATGGTTTGAAATTTCCGAGGTCCCATTGAGAGGTCATGGTTGGATTTTTCATTAGTGGAGTCGCAAGGTAATTTTCTTGAAATTATCAAAGGGATGAGCGGATCACCCTCAGTGGAGTTTCCACGTAAGCTTTGAAAAGTGAAGGATTTTGAAGAAATTCTTACCGAGAAGTGTCATCTTTGAGGAGAATTGACTCAGTGTTCCCTGGCAGCGGTGCCAAAATGTTATCGTGCAATTTGTATTTGTTCCAAAGGAAAGGCTAAGGGAGGAAAATTGGCGTAACAGGAGGTTATCCTATCACTATCACATTAATAAGATACCTATTTCTATTTAGGGTTGATGGCCCAGGGGAGTCGTCCCCGGTGACCTGGGGGTTTGAGAAGGAAAAGGTTAAAGTGTCTAAAAAAGTATCCCTTCTCACAAGTCAAATTGATCAGAAAGTCCCAAGGTTTTAACCAATGAAGTAATGAAGTGCTTAGATGTACCTTCCCAGAACAAAGAAACAAGAAGACAATATATTTTGCAAGTACAATTTCATGTTAGTACTTCATAAAACCATGGACTTATCAATAAAAGAAATAGTTGATGTATGATGAAGCAAACAGAATTTTATAACAGCAATGTTTATAAGATAATAGCTTCACAATAAATGCCTTAAAAGAGCTTCACGATGACCCAAAATAATGACTTCAATAATAGAAAAGTACTAGCAGTTGTCGGAAGCTAATTAGGTAGTGTATAAATCAACTTTTTAATTGTTTTTAAGTTATTTTATTGCTGCAATAAATGGTTGTAGCTTACTTTTGTAACAGCAGAAACTAGATTAGTAAGTTAGTTTATTCTAGGGTTAGGAAAAGTTAGTAGATAGCTTGACATAGAAGTTTTGAGAGTTATTTTCATCAATCAATCAAGCGAAAGGCTTAGATCAGTGCTTTTAGGGTTAATGGAGTCACTTTTAGCAACGGAAATCTTGAAGGAACAAATGATAATATGAGAGCTAGAGACAATAAGTTCAATGATTGAAGTGTTGGTAACCCAAGGCTTATATCACTAAAACCTAGGGGAAATGGCCACTAGGAAGTAGGTAACCCTAGGCCCTAGTGGTTTTCCTCCTTCTTTATCTCAAGGATGAGGTAGATGACGGCTAGATGAAGCTAATGATGCTATGGTGTTGCAATGGAAAGTCCCTTAGCACAAAGCTTCAAGAAAGTATGGTTTCTAGCACAATATAGTAGGTGAAAAGTTGTTAAGGAAAGAACAATAACATGTGCTTTAACCTCCTAGGGTTTTAAGCTAGCAATTTCATAATCTTGGGAGAAATGCAAGATAAATAAACCATAACCATTAAAAATGAAGAAGAATTTCAGAAATTTACTTACATTCACCGAGAATCATCTAGAAATAGGCCTAGTTTAAGAATTTCCACCAAGAAAAATGCTAGAACACACCAAAACTAGTCTCCTTCAAGAAGTGTGCACCAAATTTCAGCAAATAAACCCTAATTAGGGCACAAATTTCAGACCTCACTAAGTGTGAGTGAAATATGATTAAATAATACAAGGGAAAAACCCTTATTTATACAGTTACAGTGACTTTTAATTTACAAATTAGGTCAAAAAGGCTGACATGGCCAGTTTACATGTAATATCCAGTTTTTACATAAAAATGAAAAGTTAAACCCTAAATGAAGAAGAAAAGGTGACGCAATGCCCTTCTAGGGTGACGTTAGGCCTCTCAGGTGAAACGTTGGCCTCCAGGACCAAAACGTTAGGCCTCCCAAGACCTCTGGACCAAGCCACACATGCCACTTGGCTCACAACTGCCTCCAAAGTGTCCATCAAATTTTGGGTGATGTCAAGGGTCGCAAAGGTGACATCATGGGCCTTCCAAGGCCAACATCATAGTGGGAGGGAAAGACACCCCTAGGTCTAGGCCTATCAAGTTGTCTATGGTGGAACATCCTCCTCTCTCTCAGGTGCAAGCCTCTGATATGTGTATGCCCTTGGTTGGGGTCTCAGCATCCATCTGGTGGGATTTTGTCCCTATGGAGGTCTGAACTAATCATCTCCCCATGTGTACTTATCCATCAGGTGTGGCTATGCAACAAAAACAAGTACACCCTCCATGGGCTCATAAGTCATAGGGATCATAGAAATGTCAATCACATCTAATAATCAAGTTATCTAAACATGTGCATAAAACCCTTGTTTCCCAGACAAGTGCTCAAAGACATTATGTTTTCTACAATCCTGGTTTGGAGAGGGTTTTAGGAGGTTCTATTGGGATAATTCTCATTAGACGTGGGATGTTTCCAGGTGAAGGAAAATCCAGGTCGTGAAAGTGGATGAGGTGGTATGGGGATGTTTGACCAATGGGTGCAGTGATGATAGGGAAATGTATGGCTTACCTATGCGTGCCTCTGAAGAGGGTGAGTTTCACCTTGTCATGGAAGCAAATTTTTTTAATCACATTCAATGCCTTTTACCTTTTTATATTATTTATTTTTCTTTCAAGGGAATAGTTAAGGGACACTTCCCTAGC
>SNQJ01S0264938.1:0-10460 GCA_010110895.2 Picea sitchensis
TTCTTATTTTATTGGGATCTGATGTTGTATGATACTTGTGTCATAAGATTTTAAATCCTCGTAACCCCAAGAAAACACATCTGCATATTCCTTAAACAGTTCAATGTATTTGCATTTTTTCTTAGGGGGTAGAGATTTGGAAAGTTTTATCATCTTGGGTTTTTCCTCTATTCTTATGTTACACTCTTCGACCTCTACACCACTAGCTTCAATTTTTGTTTTTTTCTCTACATCATTAAAATCAAACAAGTCTTCCAGCAGAACTAAACCTCTAGGTAACACATTGTTTTTCAAATGTAAAATACCGGAATCTAATTCATTTTCATTCAATTCCTCTGAATCTACTTTATTTACATTACCATTTTCAAAAACAGATTTATTTACATTATCATCGTCATTCTCTAAGTTTATATTTGTACATTCGAAGTCATTCTTACACTGTAGGAAGTCTTCAATTTGATCGTCATTTACAAATGCCTGCCAGTATCTGATGTTGTCTGGGATAGTTGGCCTGCATTTCACCTCTACTGTGTATTGGCAAGTGGGACAGAAAGGTATTTTGCATGTAGTTGTTAAAGTATCCAATCCATCTGCTAGTATGTTTTGTCCCCTGGGCATTACCTGCAAGTCAATTTCTTTGAAACATTGAAGAGAATCCAAAGCAGCATTCCTATAATCTCTAAGTCTAGGATGTTTAGCCACATACTCACCTTTAATCTATTTAATAATCAGTTCAGAGTCACCTCTTACCATAATTTGTTTGGCACCAACCTTCTTCAGTAATTTCAGGCCAAGCATCAAAGCTTCATACTCATCTATGTTGTTAGTGCACTGGAAATTTATTTTGTAAGAGTGGTTGTCTGAATACCTTGATTTGTGATTGTGCAGCCAGACTCCAACTCCATCTCCCTCTTTGCTCATAGCTCCATCAAAATCCATACTCCAGAAATATGCTGGTAGTTCATCACTTTCTACTATTACAGTGTTCTTTACCTAAGTGATTTCTTTATCTTCTGTAATGTCAGGCACATCATCTTCTAACTGAGCAATTCGATTATCCAGATCACCATCATTGTACAATATGAATGAATCCAGATCAGAATGTGCAGAGTATAATGGGTAGTTATGTGGTTTTTCCTGACTGTTGACCATATACTTCATCAAATTCTCTTTGTACAGTCTTCTCTATTGTCCAAATACCAGGATGGTGGCATAGGACATATCTAGTTGCAAGGTGACTTTCATCTTACCTGCCCAAGATCTTGATAGAAACATACCATATTTTGAGGGAATGTATGCAACCACGATATCCATCACCATACTTTTCACTAGGATTTGAGCTAGGGTGATGCATAAATATTTAATTATCCCTATACATTTGACCTTGTTGGAGTCAAAAGAGTGAAAATCCTTGTAGGTTTGAGTGACATCAAGTCCCAACTTCTCCATCACATCTTTGGGCATCGGGTTGTGAGAAGCGTCGGAATCGAGCATAGCATTGTGTAAAATTTTGTCATGGGTATTCAAACTAATATAGAACAAGGGAACATCATTGTTATCAATTTTTCCATCTACTTCAAGGATGAACAATAGCTCGGGTTGATCATCAGTAAGATTTATAGTGTTTGAGTGTGTCCCTAATCCAATATTCAATGCCTTTGTACCTATCTCTGGTTCAATGATTAATTCTTTAATCACCTGTGACCTGTAATCGTTTTTGCTCATCAATTCGAATAGGGGAATAGGAATTTTCAATTTGGCTAGTTCCCCTTCCAGACTGAAGGTGGTGGAAATATTGCTTAGGCTCTGCACTTCTGGTTTTCTATCATATTTATTTGGGAAGGAGTATTTGGCTGACTAGTAGACGCAACCTCGGTTTGATTTGATCTTTGTGAGATTTCAGGTTTTTTCTTTGCAAAAGATTCGGCATTATTCTTCTCAAAGATTTTCTTGAGAGAGGTATCTGAGGTTTTCTTAGCCTTAGACGTCTTCTTCGCTTCAGTAGCCTTTTTTGTGGGATTATCATTAGTCTTATCTCTCCTTAAGTTATACTGCATGTGCACCTCCATTATGGAATTCTCAAAGGCATGTTGTTCTATTTCATCTTCCTCCTCATTCACCTTTGTTTGTGAGAGGAGAAAAATCTCATGTTCTTCAGAAAAATAGAGTCATCATCATGGATGCCCATGAGGTTTATGTGAGTGTCATCCAACTCCTCGATTACCTCTTCTCCATCATCAGTGTAATTCTACTGAAGAGGTGGTCTAATCTTTTGATCAATCCCCCTTTTCTCTCTGTGATCTCTCGTATCTCTCTGTCTGATCTGGGGAGGGTTCCTTCTCAAGTTTGGATTTCTAATCTGAGGGGCTAGTTGATTTTCCCTAGGTGGATTCATGTTAGCAATGGTTAGTCTTTCCATCATCATTTCCATACTTCTAACTATGAAATCTAATTTGGAATCTAAGGAAGATGTGGAAGGCTCTTCTTTGATTGTAACCCTTCTCTTTGTTCTTTACCTGTCTCTTCTGGCTAGTAGATTCACTTCTACACTCACTGCACTTTTCTGCATGTCTTCTAGAGTGACATAATTCATTTCCCTTAGTTGATATGACATATCAACATCAAATCCATCAGGGAACTTGATTAAATCAAACCTTGTAGGGGTTTAATATTAGTTGGAATTGCATTATACAGATTATTGAAACGAATGCAATAATCCTGCATTGTTTCCCCTTGATTTCGTTTGATATTCTCATATTCTGATAAAATCTGGAGAGGATTTTTCTTTACCTCCCATCGGTCAAGGAAACTCCGTTGGAAAGAAGCAATGTCAACTATGGAAGCAGAGCATAGCGCTTTGAACCATTTTTTTACTTCTCATGTCAAACGCTGTGCAAAAAGTTTCATCTGGACGTATGCCTCATCAACTTCTTGCGAACCAAAATAATCACTTATCAACATGTTGTTTTGCATTCACAGGACTAGTACCAACAAATTGAGGAAGTATGGTTTGATTGTCCTGAGGCATGGCATGTAAAGGAGCGGCCAACACTAATGGAGCATATCTTGCTGCCATGATTGGTGGAGGAGGTTGAACAACAACTTGTGTGATTGGAGGGGAAGTGACAAAAGTTGTGGAAGATGAAGGGTTGGAAGGAACGGAGTGAGTTGGTTTAGGTTTAACAGAAGATGTAGCAATAGTCAAGGCAGAAAGTTCGACTAGATGTTGGAAGTAATCTTTTTCTAAGGCTTGATCAAGATTCGCTACGAGATCTTCTAACTTGTCAAATTCCTAAAGAAATTGTTGATCAACGTCTGCCCTGGGAGAAAGTATTTCAGGGGTCCTGGGTTGTAGGATGGTTTGATCTAAAACTGTTTCACTTACAAAGATGACGGATTTTGTTCTAAAAAGTCTTTGTTCAAAATATATGTCAAACTCGAGATCCTGAAGGGAAACAAGATTCTCTGGGAGAGAAGGGGACCTATGAAGAGGACTGTGGCTCCCGGAACCCTCTGCAATGTTTTTCTTTCTGAGTGATTTTTTGGGATTGTCTATTGTCGTTGCAGGTTTTGGATCTGGATGAGATCTAGTGAAAACTCTTTTAAGAGCCAGAATTTTAATTTTTTTCAATAAATTTTAAACTAATTATACACAAACTTTAACAACCTCTGAACATTATGTCTTTATAAATTTAGATTTTGTGATCAGTTCAGAAATAATTTTTTCTTTGTCTAGGGAAAAAAAATCATGGGATGGAAACTTTGTTCAATTCCCCAGTATGGTCGCCACTATGTTAACACCCTGTAAATTCCCAGAGGTTGTCGAAAGGTAGAAGAAATTTATTAGAGGTAACTTTATCCAACCACTTCGAAACTGGGATCTAGCCCTGCCAGTTTCAGAGAGGGATCTCTCTGTTAGATTTAAATAAGTTTTGGGTTTTAGATATTAGGCTAGTTAAATAAATAAGACTGTGTTGTTTTTTTTATAAAATGGTTGAAATATGGTTTATGCACCCATTGGGCTATGGGGTCTTTTTTATAAAATTTGAGACCAAAGAACAGATTCTATAAGGTCTTTTCACAGGGTAGGATAATGCAACTATTATATCCTTTAAAGTTAAAATGATGGATAGGTAGAAAAGATGAAATAATCAATTAAAATAAAGAAGCATTTAACATAACATCATAACATCAGAAGACAAACACTTATATCTTTAAAATCCAGAATCAGAGTATACGAAGATAAATTTTGCAACTTTAACTTATTTTAAATGATCAGATATAGAAAACATAAATGATTACGAAGACAGAAAAACCATTCACCGAAGAGGAGTAAACATCACCAACAGTTAACATGCAGGAATCCTGTGAAACGTCCTTTTTATTACTGGTAGATATCTTGAGAAAGATTACAGTTCTTACATCTTGCTTGGGCGTAAAGATCAACCCTCAATACTTTGAAGTTTGAAGTATATATAGAAACGATTACAATTGATCATGTCATTAATGATCAGGACGTGACAAAATCCAAATCTAACTAACTAGATAAAAAAATAAAAAATTGTAGGAACTTCTATTGATCTGTCAGATTCTTTGTGATGATTTTGGGGAAGGTTGTTGGCAAGTCATCAACTTGACTTTGATTGTTCTGCATGTTGACTTGGATTGTACACCTCATCACTCACTCGATCAGAGTGCACAGATCCTCCAATCTCTTTTGACTGGGAATGGTGACTTTTAGGAACCTTTTGTAAACTTCATCCATCTTTGTATATTTGGTGAAAGTTGGCTTGGTGATGAAAATATACTTGATTTCATGTTGGATACTGAAATCCAACTGCAGAGTCTCTAAAAATGCCTTGTCGGTTATGCTACCCTGTATTATTGAAAACTTGGAGCTATCCTTTTCCACCATGGAAATCTTTTGCTTGTAGTCGGACAAAGTCATCAGCTTGTCATTTAAGACCAGTAAACTGGGAAGGCCTTTCTTTTGCAAAGAATCAATCTTGTTGAAGAATCTCCAAACTCCGATATCCATGTTCTGGGCTCTTTCCTCCAATTGCAACATTAGTCCTCTCTTGGTCAAAACTTTCTTAACTTCGAGGATTGTCTCTGTCATATCCTCAATTTCCAAACTTTCCAGCTCATCCTTAGTCTTCAAATTTAGAAACCTGATGATTTCATTTGCCTCTGTGAGCATTTCTTCCAGCTCTCCCTTTTTCATGTCAATGGAATTCCTGCGCCTTAACACTAATCCGTGCTTCTCAAACATGATATGCACGCATGGCCAGATTTCTGTCATGGATTTTGAGATATCCATCCAAATGCTCTCTTTGGCTTCTGCTAGTGTTTTTCCCACAACTATTTTCTTTTGCAACTGTTGTATTTCCTGCTTAATTTTTTCTGATGTGTGCCTCTCAGTGTTGTAGCTTGCCTGGAAGGAGGATTTAAGTTTCTGGAGATTCTCTATTTTGTGATGCAATTTTTTAATTTTTTCTCCTTGTAAGGTCATCTCCTCCATTGACTTTGCTAGAGCTTCAGATGTCCCTAGAACTGCCACTGGGGCAGCTGATGGAAGTTCTACTGTGGCAGTTGTTGATTTTGTCACTGTGCTAAATCCTGTGAGGGGAACCGCACTCAATGGATTGACTTCCATGGGATCTTTTTGTTCCTTTTCCTTTACTAACCTTTCCAATTATGCTTCCATCTCCTTGATCTGTGCGTTTTGTTCCATGATTAAATTTATCATTTCTTCCTTTTGGCCTTTTGTATCGGCCATCTCTTTGGCCTGGGAGTCTTCAGTAGCTGGCAATTTTAATTGTTTCCACAAGGATGCTATGTCAGCATTCTTTTTCTTTAGAAATTCTTCAGCTACTTTCACATTGGAGGGGTCGTACCCAATTTTAAGTACCGTCTCTTCTAAAGATTTGATCAGATTGTCCTTTGCAAAAGATGACACTTTCTCCAGCTTTAGTTGAGTATGAACATTGTTCAGAGACACCTGCAACTTTGCAGCAGTTGTGGAAGTGTTTGCCAATGTTGAGAAAATCATTTCTCTGGTTTGTCTGTGCAAGTCCATCTAGTCAGCTGGATGTACCTTTGCAGCATCAAACTCAAAAGTTGACCTTTTGTAGTCATAAATTTCCTTTGGTTGAGGCACCTATGCCTGCAAGAAATCCATATGCATTCTCCCCTTTTCAATATCAAAGGTGGAGAGCAATCTATGTTGTTTTGTTGATGTTTGTTTCCAGAATTGGGCATAGGTGTTGTTGGTCAGCATCTCATTCTTTTTCTTAATCAGATTGTATTTTTCAAAAATACTTAGTCATGTGGATCCTTGTGATGGATGAGCGGTCAAGGTGGTGTCAATATGCTTCTTTGATGAAGAGGTAGACATCGTTTGCTTACTGCTTGAGAATAATGGTGAATTTTCTCCCTCTACTACTGTAGTAAACTAAGTCTCTTCTCCCCTAGATCTGTCAAGGGTATGACTGATCTTGGGTTTTTTCCTATAAACTCAGAAATCCACTGCTCAAACTTCAGTGACTGACGGGGAGAATTACTTTATGGTCCTCTTCTCTACTGGTACCTGTGGACTAATGGTTTGTGAAACATTGTTTGAAGGAGGCTATTGTTCTGAGTCTTCCAAAGTGTTCATTTCCCACTCTGTTTGATTCATGAACTTCTCAATTTCAGGTTTGGGAACATGAGCATATGGGGAGATTTTATTCTTTAGCCTGGTTTATGTGATAATTTCGCAAGGATCATAGTGCCATGGAAAACTGATGTTGAAATTCATCTCCTTCAAAATTTTATCAGCCATTTCCCCTGCAACTCGGTTGTTACAGATGAAAGGTCCTATCTGTCCCTTGATCCTCAATTGTTTTTTCTTCTTGAAGGCTACAAAATGAATATCATTTGAGTTAATCACTTGCCTAATATATTCCAGGGTGAAGATACGCACGGGAAATATCAAGGAAATTTGTAGGGAGCCAACTCGCATCCATATATTCTAAGCTCTATGTGGTTCTGGTACAGGTACCAGTCTCTGGTCTTGGTGAGGTATGAGAGGTGTAAAATTCATTGGATTTCTTCATTTATCTTTGGTTCTCGTCGGCCGCTGAGCATACTTACCACTGGATGGTAGAATTGATCTATGAACTGGTTGAAGGTGAAATCTGGTGAGTTCCTTCTCAGCAGTCATGTCCAGGATGAGACTGACTGTGGTTTTCCATTCTGATCTAGCTTCTGCATGGAAAACAAGAATTTCTCTGTCTGGAAAAATACAAACAAGTATGCCAGTATTGAAGAATACCGAAACATGCCTTCTGTGGGAAACTTGAATAGTTGTTTGTGGATATTCTCGACCAATAAACTGTTGTAGTCGAACTGCATTGTGGTGTTTTCCTCGGTAGATAAAATAGACAGATAACCCAAGATTGGCTCATCTACCCACTCATCCAAGTAGTATCCAAGTAGGTTGCAAAGAGAGGACATAATTTGACTTCTTTTTATTGAGAAAATCAATGACTGATACAGGGGATTTGCTTTGGGTAATGGGGCACTCTCAAGGAGGAAAAGTTCAAAGATCTACACTCTTTGGGGAAAAGACAATTTTTGATACATTTCGGTTAGGATCTCAATGGTAAAAGGAGAAAAGGATTCATCTCTGGTTATTTGCAGCATTTGATCGATGGCTTCAGGTGTGATAGTGAATAGGGTCTCTTCAGAGGATGAAACAATATCTCTCTGATCGGGAAGGTAATGAGCCTAGCACTTGGGGGCAAATTTGGGGAAATGATGAATTTTGGGAAACAAGTATCGTGGGAGATTGGACTCCCAGAGTCTGATCTCATCACTCTAGTCTAAGAAAGTGTCTTTGAACCATGAGTGTAGCTCAGCGAAATCGAATTCACATTTGGGCTCGAAAATTAGGTAATCCTTGCCAGCCAGAGGCATTCGGTCGATGTCGACTGGAAGCGGAAGGAAAGGATTTTCATCAATTTCTGATTGTTTAGAATTTGGCGCCATCACTTCAACTGATGCCTACAAAATTTGAATAGGGGATGACGTTGACTGTAGATTTCAAGAATTAATAGAGGTTGTGGAAGGAAAGAACGCAGGGATAGTGATCTCAGTGGTGTCTGTATCATGAAAAATGGAAGAATGGTGAAAAATAACAGGATTATCGGGGCAAACAGGTATCTGTTGGAGGCATGAGGAACAGCTCAGCAGGCTAATGGATATGTTAGCCTGTACTAATTATCCAATGGATAACTCGGGTATGAGGTGGACATTAAAGGATGGGTAACAGATGAGCGAGGGTGATGTGGGAAGCAGTGATTGGATGATAGGTGAATGAGATCTGACGTGCGACAGATGAGTGGAGGGGAATATGTTGGTGATATAATGAGACATGACTTGTGGGAGGTGGTAGTGGAGTGTGACATGAGGGGATGGTGGTGGCAGTGGAGTGTGATGTCACGAGACGGCGGTGGTATGAGAAACTGGTATGGTGGTTTACTCGAAAGGGTTTTAGGTGGTAACCGGTTTAGAGCAAGGGGGGTTCAAGTTAACAGAATGGTGACACGTTAGTATGGGGCCCACTGGGAAATACCACCAACTCAGACCACCCCCCAGCATTAAAGTTAGAATGGTCGGGGGGGTATGATATTACTTGTCGGTCGTCGATCTGAGCATCATTTGCTCAGCCGTAGATCTCAACGCACTCTTTAATCATGGGGTGTCAATCATATTGCACTGTAGAAACTTAGGATAGCGTGGATTTGTGGGTTTTTTGCGCTATTTTCTTTCATTCTTCCACCAAGGGGTTAGAACACAACCTTCTAACATCAAAATAATGAATCTCATCCAACATCATGCTTTTGTTATTGAAGGAAAGCCAGCTAACCTATGTTCTAACCTATTTACCTAACACATTTAACCCAGATTAGATTGTTGGGCTAAAAATTACTCTATCCATGGGCTATTTGATCAAGTTTAAACAGTTTGATCAAATTTATTCCTTAACTAACCTATCTACTTTGCTAAGATTAAACATTTTAGCCAAGATTTATTCACTAATCCTATCAACGTAAATTCAAAAAGACTTGACCATGGTTAAACTGTATGGATCAAGTCATTATTATTGCATGGGGCTTTATCCATTTTTCTTTTATGCCCTCTTTTATTCTTTTTCTTTTCTTTCTTTTATTTTCTTTCATTTTTCTTTTCTTTCTTTATTCTTTCTTTTGAAAATAATTTGCAAAATGAAATATTATTTACAACCAAATTACATCAAGAGTAAAAAAAAATCAATCACCAGTTGATCCTATGAAACATAGGGTTATAACAAAGAGTAATAAGGTTCAAGAATCTTCTTGATGAGACAATAATTAGACTGATCTAGAAGTGTAACTTCGAGAGGTTCTTCTTCATTCTCTATAATTAAAAAAAAATAAGTGTTCTCTGAAGTATAATATTTATCACAAGCGATAGATTCTTCCTTAATATTAACAATCAAATTTTCAAGAGGATTATATATTTCTTTTTTCTTTGGTGGAGGTTCATTATCCTCTTGTTTCTCCTCTAATGGAGCATGACATAATTCTGAATCAACCACACCTTGAACTTGTATTGTCTTATCATTACAAGGAAGTAATACCATGTTTTGTCCTTCTGCAGGGGTCTCCAAAAGATTGGAACTCAAACTTTCTATGCAAGATACTACATGCTTATCAATAGGAAAAGTAGGTGGAGAAATGATCCAGGTGGATATTGGTGGCCACCCACCTATTCCAACTAGCTCCTCTTGACAGTTTTTAGTTCAGCACGTTCTTTTGTACTTCTTTGTAATTGTGAGTTCTACACTTTCGGGGCTGTCTGAAGTCCTACACATCTTCAAGGTGGATATTGGTGGCCTCCCACTTAACCTAACTCTCCTATTTTTATGTTTTCATTTCAGCACATCTTGTTGTACTTCCAAGGCTATTTTGGGGCCCTAAATAGTGTTTTTTTGGGTCGCCACAGTCAAACTATAAACAGAGTCATATTTTGATGGAGTAGTGTGTAGTTCTCGAAAATACCTTTCCAACGGGCTATCACATGCCTAAAATGGAGGTCGTATGCAAAAGTTATGACCGAGGTAAGTTGAGGTACCATCTTACATATAGGGGCCCACATAACGTTTGGTGTTTCATCTCCTAGGGTTATATTTTTGGATGTCTAGGGTTTTGGAATTCATGAGTAATGTTAAAAAGGCCACTGAAGCGTCATTGTAATCATTATGCTCAGATAGACACACCTAGCAACCACATATCTTCTCAGAGATAGATACCACCATTCAAGCAAGTGTTTTAGTTTTGTAGTTTTATAGTTTCAACCTATTTCATTTATTCAATAGAAGATATTGTTCACTGGATATATGTGTTGTTCTTCATATCTCTATGTTTATTGTATTT
>SNQJ01S0264940.1:0-12012 GCA_010110895.2 Picea sitchensis
CATTGACCTCTTCCTGCAGGTCCATTTACATCACATATTCATACTTATGAGTTTTGCCATAGTCCTTGGCCAGTTCAGTTATATTTACAATCTGGGGAAAACAGGGTGTTACAACTCCCAAGGATTGTCTAGGGTAGGTAGAAGAGTGTATATCCCTTGATTCTTGATGGGCGACTTAAAAATGTCATACATAGTGCATGACTTGATATACTAGCTGGCAATCCTATTAAATATTTAGCTAGTAGAAATGATTCTGAAGTATTGCTACTATCTTCTCCACACCAAAGTGCCCTTCTAGATGACTGTATTGTTTTTCCAAAATTAGCTTTACATTATCACTTGAAGGAACACAAAGATGTCCTATATTGCACAAGAAGACATCCTAGGGGTGGAAGTATGTAACTTTTTTGTTGGCACTCAGTGTCTAATAAGTAGTAGAAAAGTTTGTAGAGTTACTATTATATAATTGTGGCTACCCAAAGGCCTCATTCCCACAAGAATTAAGAACTGCAGTGAGTGCCACAATCATGGGTTAACTGAGGTAGTACGCAACATGATTGTTTCTACCCTTCTTGTACTTAATGTTCAAGTGGAATTGTTGTAGGTATGTGGACAATGTCTGATGGTGGTCATTCTATAACTTTCCTTGTGTTTACATGAATTGCAAAGGCTTGTGAATCAATTTGGATGATCATTTCCTTTCCTAGAATATAATGCTTCCACTTTTGACATGCTTTCACAATGTCGTACATCTCCTTGTAATAGGTGGGATATCTGTGAACACTATTATATAATGTTTCACTACGATAGGCTACTAGATGTCCCTTATAAGTGAGGATGCCATTGATAACATAGTTAGAGGCATCTGCCTCAATATCAAATGGCCGTTACAATTCTGGCAATGTGAGACTATTAGATTGTTATATTATTTATACCAACAACAACAATGTGAGACATAATTAACATAACAACAACAATATCTCTTAATCTTGATACCAAACTCACTCACAGATTGAACCAGGTCTTACGGTAATCCAAGAAGTTTATAAGGGATCGCTGTGATATATTAGGTATTATTGTGAGCCTGTCCAACATAATATTTAACATCTACTTAAAATGGAGATTCAATAAAGGTGAAAATATTTCGTAAGTAGGGTAACCTTAACAAGTCTCTAAGTTAATGTGCAGATTTATGACCTTCATTGCTAATTCTATGAATGTCCATTCTCAACTATTTAAAAAAAAATATAATAGATTAATATTGAATACGAACAAGTTAAAGAGAGACAAAAGTTAAGAAATTGAAACCACCTAATCAAACACATAATTTCATAATATAAAAATGTCATAGGCGTAACCATTATCGATTCAGAATCTCTCTACATATATACATTGAACCCGTAATTTAATATAGGAAAGGAATATGCAGTGTTATAATTTCATATGCACAATAATTCTTAAACGATTCCAATATATTAACCAAATTCTGAAGATTATCTTGATATGATGGGATTTACAAGGTATTAAACATATAGGGAGGTGCAATTTATCATTCACTAAAGAATATAATAGTTTTTTTGAAGCATTCAATTACACTTAAATTCGACACCTAAGGATGACCACAATATTCAATTAAAATAATGAAATAACCCAACTAGTTTTACCGTAACCGTAGAAAAAAGGGTCCTTGATGTTGATATTCTATCCATAAATTTGCCCACATCCTTCTTGACTCTGCCTGCTAAATTCAATACTTCACCGATACCTCCCCAAAAATGCTAGGGGTAACCTTATTCCCCCTTAGCCCCCCGAGCTGCAAATGGGCCAACACAAAAACCATAACACAATAGCTCACAAACTTTCCTTGCAAGGAAGAGCTTCCACTCTTTCTCAAGCTTGAAATCCCAACTCTCATAGGTAAAACACAATCAAACAAATTTTGGTAGCATAGCAGTACTATGAAAAAGTGCCCATTCCCTTTCTACCCCATTTCTTTTATAGGTAATTTTTCATTGACACTTGTCTACATGCACACATAATTCAAATTTTTAATTATTTTATTAGTGATTATTCACCCACACAATTGTTTCAGTCTCCCCTAGTTGCACAAGTAATTATCCTTTTTAATTTATTTAAAAATCCATTTTCCCTCACATTCCCCAATGTGTTCCTATTTTTTTCTCTTAGATGTCCCTTTGTTCCCCAAATTCTCATTTAATGAGTATCCCCCCATCTAGATCTTAGTTAGATTTAGATTAAGAGTCTTCTTTTAGTTAGGATTTGTGGGAGATTAACTCAAGATGCTATTCTATGTGTACATCTATTCTCTCATGTTTTAATTTCTTTCTATTTTAAAAACCCCTTAATTATTTTCATGCACACATATGCATTTTACCGAACCCCTAATTTTTATCACTCTTTTTCATGGAGTTTGACTTTATCTCAATTCTTTTAATTTATTTAATATTTTTATTTAGTTTATTATTTAGACTTAGACTTAGATTTAGTGTTAAACTTAGGTTTAGACTCTTGTTAGGATTCTTGTTTATATTTTGCTGATTAATTAATTCCATGTTCGAACAAGGTCTAAATATTTCATTAAGTTATCTAGGCCATCTAGATTTATTGTCTCTCAATTTAATTACGTGACGTGCCCTTCAAGACGCACCTCCGTGTTCCAAAGGTACCACTCACCTTTGACGGTTTTTGGAAGTTTTCTGACCCTTGTAGTCAACCCTCCATCTGGTTGACCTTGTGATATACTAAGGACTTCTAAGGAATAAGGATTCCACCTTATTGCGTGCCCTTTAGATTTCATCGTGAGTGACTATCTCAGTCTGCTCTCACGACATCGTGTATCTCACGAACTAGGTAATTGTTAACCTACAGTTCATGTCACGACAGGAGTGATAGTATGTTGTGACAGGGATGCTTCCACACCTCTTCCTTAAATGTCGATTTTATGTGCATGGCCCCTTTACTCCTTATGTGAGTCGAATTAACAAGCATCATCAAGCGTGCATCCACTGAAAAAAATAGTGTTAATAATCCATGTATATAAATCATACTATAATCAATCATATATCACATGTGTGTAAAATGAAATTCTCAATCAAAATAAAATCCACTCCCTGATTCAATTCAGAGTCCAAGGAAGTCGATTGATGTCATCAACATCCATAGCCTGCCATTTTTCCTGCACACTCATGAGAACTTGTCAATAATATTTGTCAATACATATATATCTAGAAGTAATCAATGAATTACAATACAACATCAACATCATATATAACTCATAATCAAATGAAATCATAATGTACTATAGCCGGATCACTTGCACACAAGTGTCCTCAAAGAATAAGTCAATATAAGTGTGTGATTAGTGGTATGGGATGTTACATCTATCTTCTCTTTCCTAGTTGGTTTAGTATGGGCGTTTATTTTCTTACATTTGGTATCATATTTATCTATTGGTTTGAACATTTGGTTTCAAATAAAGGTTAAGTGGATATTGGATCTGAGATAAACCTAGGTCCAATGAGAGTTGTAAGTCAATGATCTTTAAAGCTGTTATTAAAATAATGGAAAGCAGTTCAAGAATAGAGATCAAAAAATTCAATGTATATAATTTTGAGCTTTGGAAGATCAAAATTGAAGATATCCTTGTATATTGAGAATAGTGGGAAACTATAAGTCTAAGAACCATTCTGATGGGTATGCCAAGGGAAGAATGGGAGAAACTAGAGAGAAGGGAAAGGAGTATGATTAAACTTTGTCTTGAATATTTAGTGTTGTTGAATGTCTCAGGATAAGACTCAACAAAGAAGCTATGGGACAAGTTGGGAATCTTGTACTAGTTGAAATCCTTGGTAAATAAGTTGTTTTTGTGGAAGAAATTGTATCTTGCAAGGATGAGAGATGGGAGCTCGGTAACAAAGCACTTGACTGCATTCAATACTGTAATAATCTAGTTATTGTCTATGGATATTAAAATCACCAAGGAGGAAAATTGTATAATCCTGTCATGTTATTTCCTCGATTCCTGGAATAACTTAGTCATGGCTATAGGGAGTAGTTCAACCAAATTGATGCTTGAAGACATGGTTGCATCTATATTTTTAGAAGAAATGATATGATGCCTTAATGGTGAGAGGTCGACTAGTCGACATAGATAAATGCAAATTAATTATTAGAACGTCTAATTTGGAGGGTATATCTAAATCCACGGTTCAATTGACAAGAAGATGCTAGAAATTTGGTAAAATTGGGAACTACAAAAGAGAATGCAAATTGAAGATGACTGATATCATGCCTATATTTTAAGAGAAGTAGTCGACTGAGAGAAACACTACTCCATTTAAAGGAGGCGATGTGTATCTAGCATTGACTAGTACATAGTCAGATCATGATGTTTTGTTGATCGACTCAGGTGCTTCATTTCACATGACACCTCGTAGAGAATGGTTCTATGAGTATGAGAGATATGAAGGGGGATATGTATACTTGTGGGACAAATTGACAACCAAAATTGTTGGGAAAGGAAGAGTGATGCAGGAACATCGCCTTCAAAGTCAAAGACGCAGGCGTGGAGGCAAATGAACAACATCTCAGCATGACAGAGTTTCACATCAGCAATTAACTCAGGAGTAAATAAAATTGTTGAGATATTTTTGAAAGAAACATTTTTAAATATGCCTTGTTTGTAAAGTTGTGAAGGACTGTAAGGGGTTGCAGATATGAAGTGTTGAATCTTATCTGGAAATAACTGTTAGTTATTGTAATAGTACAAAGTAGGTAACTGCTAAGAGTTTGATAGGATAGGTTGCAGACATGATGATGAGAGCTCGTGGAGCTGGTCCTTAGATAGTTTTTTGTCACATTATAAAATTTTTAGGAGATCATGAGATAGAGATAGAGATCAGTAGAGCATAATAGAGTAGAAGAAAGACAATGGAGAATTGCAATATATGTAATTTGTTTTCATGAATGAAATAGGCATAATTGTCCCAAATCTTGGACTGTTTTCATTTTGATGTGTGATTGAATGAATATTATATTCTGTGTCTATGTGATTCAGTTCATTTTTTTCATGTGTGATTGTTCAAGAGTTGATCATATGAATTTGTGATGAAACTGGATAAGTTTCAATTGTTTCTCTTCTGAAACTCATATACAAGGTTTATCTGAAATTGTTTATCACATGCCCTTCCCACGAGTTTACCACTACATATGAGATAACCTTCACAATTACACTATCCCTCGACACCCTCTCCTTCAAGTGTTAGTTTCCTTCCAGAAGAATCAATCTCGTGGACTGAGGTGGTTACTTGATGCATTAACTTCCCAGTGGCATAACGTTTGCATACAATATCCCTTTCGGGTGTATTATAGCTCGTTGGAAATAAATAATAGAGAATTACAATTATTGGTAGGGTCTAGGTATGCCATGAAATCCCTAGGCCCCTAAATGGCCAAAAAACATCGTTTAGGGCCTTAAATTGACCCTAGAAATTTAGGACCCAAAAATCATAACAAAAATGGCCAAGATGGAGAACCGCGATGAGTTAGTCAAAGAGGTGGTGGCCACTGATATCCACTTGGATCAGTACTCACCACTTAGGAATACACGCTTTCCATTGCATCAAGTTCCCTCAAGAGATGTCGAAAATTTTGTTGAATGTGAACCTTTGTGAGCCACTTGCCTTGTTGAAGTAGTTGTCCTTCTTTAACAACCCGATAGCGTTGTATGTTCTGTTGGTGGGTGTCGTTCATAATGGGTTCCATTATTCAATTCAATTTATATTTTGTAATACAGTGGGGATTTACTTTTGTAGTGGTCAATTTCTTATCCATCTCCGAGGTGTCCAATAGAGGCAAGAAATATGGTCGAAGAAGATCCACATTAAATACTAGGTGCAAGAACCCAAGGAAAGGAAGAATATGTTATTCAAAATAATTATCACTGAAAACCTTTGTGATGGTGTAAGGCCAATATAAAAGTGGTATGAACTTCCTATGGGGTCCTGTGAAGCACTCTTTCTGCAAATGCAACCACACCTTGTCACAAACCTAAAACTTGTGCGAAATCCAATGTTGTTCATGTCATTGTCTATACTTGGCATTGGCCTTCTCTAATATACCATGAGCCTATTGTTGGAGGTTATTTATCCATTCAAAAAATTTGGCTGATCTCTCTACCTCGGTCTAAGCATGGGAGGAATCTGTCAGGGAAGATGGAATGGGTAGAACTACATCAATGGGGGCCAATGGTTGGAACCCTAAGCACACCTAAAAATGGATATTGCTAATGGAGTTGTAGAGGGATATGTTATAGATATTATGAACATATGAGAGGATCTCATTCCATGTATGTGGATTCTTGTATTTTTACATCTGCAAGATATGCACAATCATTCTTTTGATCACTTCGATTTGTCCATGTATTTGGGGATGAAAGGTAGTCAATTTGGTCAGCTTGGTGTCCATCAAATACCATAGGATGGACTAGAAAGTACTAAGGAATATATTGTCCCTATCTAAAATAATCATTCGTGGTAGACTAAAATGAACTAAAACCTTCTCAAAGAAGATCCCAACAATGACTTTAGTTGTGATACTCCTTTTACATGGTGTTAAAATGACCATATTAGAGAATAAATCGTAAACAAAAAAAAACAATCATGACCATGTTTGGCAGAGGGAATCCCTGACATGTAATCCATGGAGATAGACTCCCAAGGCTTGTTTAGGGTAGGTATAGGAGTGTATATCCCTTGCTTCTTGACGAGAAACTTAAAAATTGCATATCTAGTGCACGACTTGATATACTAGATGACATCCTATAAAAGACTAGTAGTAATGATTCTGAAGTGTTTCCATTGTCTTCTCCACACTGAAGTGCCCTTCCAGTTGTCTGTAATGTTTTTCCAAAATTAGCTTTACATTCTCACTTGAAGGAACACAAATATTTCATATATAGAACAAGACGACATCCTCGGGGTGGAATTCCGGAACCTGTTTGTTGGCACTCGATGTCTAATAAGTAGTAGAAAAGTATGCAATGCCACTATTTTATAATTGTTTCTACCCATAGGTATCATGCCCACAAGAGTTAAGAACTGCAGTGAGTGCCAAAATCGGGGGCTAACTGAGGTAGTATGCAACATGATTGTTTATACCCTTCTTGTACTTAATGTTCAAGTGGAATTGTTGTAGGTATGTGGAAAATGTATGATGGTGGTCATTCTATAGCTTTCCTTGTGTTTACATGAATTGCAGAGGCTTGTGAATCAATGTGGATGATCATTTCCTTTCCTAGAATATAATGCTTCCACTTTTGACATGCTTGGACAATGGAGTACATCTCATTGTAATAGGTGGGATATATGTGAACACCATCATATAGTGTTTCACTATGAAAGGCTACTAGATGTCCCTGCTAAGTGAGGATGACACAGATAACATAGTTAGAGGCATTTTCCTCAATCTCAAATGGCTGTTAAAATTATGACAATGTGAGACTATTGGTATGTTATATTATTTATAGTGAAAGAACAACCATTCAACTGTCTATTTGAGGTGGATCAACTAGGTAAAAAGTCAAACAATGATTCAAGTCAAATCGATGGTTAATTTTAAGGTCAAAGTGATCAACCAAAAAATTTGAAGTCGAAGTGATGTATGGGAAGTCAAAAGGTTAGTTGACATGAGGTCGATAAGAGGTAGAGAGGTAGCCAACTGAAGATCAACCGGAGGTCGACTAACAAGTGGACTATAAAAAAAATGGTATTCGACTATAATGAAATCTTGATATTCATAGGATTTCATCCAATCATGTTCATGGTTTTGTAACCATTTTTGGGTGCCATGATTTAGGGTTTTTCATTTTGTAAATCCTATAAATAAGGCACATTTTAATTGTAATAAGTTGTTCAATATTTAGAAGGTTGTTGGTCATGTAGATGAAACCAATGCTCTTGTGTAAATAAAGAGGGTATAATGGAAGTTGTGTCTTAGGTGTAGACCAAGGCTAGTCATGTAACCCTTTATTCAATGAATGAATAAGACAACAAGAGAGAAATACACTCAAAGAATGTTGGTTTTTCTCGTTAAGGTTTTTTAGGGTAAAATATCTGTGTATTGTGTGTGTGATTGCCATTTTTTTCTTGTCTAAATCTATTATAACTCCTCTTCATTCAAAACATAAAGATAAACGATCATGACAAAGTAGTAGTAGTAGTATATATATATTTCACAACTAGGTCATGATACAATGCCAATATCTTTTTAATGGTTCTAACATGTGGAAAAAATAGCTAGCATACTATTATACGAAGGACAATCTTATAATACCAATGTGAAAGAAATCTTTATTTCGATAGGAAAAAAGTTCACAATATGAATGGAATCAATTCAACATTAATAAGATACATTTAATAAAAGAATAAAATTGTATCCTTGTTGGATAACCTTCACTAAAATTTCTTGGGTTGTAACTAAGTCATCTCCAGTGCTAGATTTATTGTTAAAATATGTCTACAAATGTTGCTCTATTTTTCCTTCTAATATAATCTGTAATCACCTTCATAATTTAGGATATTTTTTAATTACTTGAATATATATCAACTTAAACTTAAAGTTCTTGTCTATGTATTATAGATATTTATGTGGAAAGATATTCAAGGAAACCATGTAATTATCCAGATCAAAAGTTTAATAATCCCACTTAATTTAAGAATATAATTATTATATCTGTAAAAGAAGAAAATCACTTGCAAGTACCAACCCAGAGATACCCAGTATCAAGAGTTAACTAAGTTTTATTTTATACTTTCTTAAGTAAGTATAACATCTACTTAAAATGGAGATTCAATAAAGGTGAAAACATTTCGTAAGTAGGGTAACCTTAACAAGTCTCTAAGTTACTGTGCACATTTATGATCTTCATTGCTAGTTCTACGAATGCCCATTCTAAACTATTTTTAACAAAAAGAACAAGGGACTGACAATAGATTAATATTGAATACAAACAAGTTAAATAGAGGCAAAACTTAAGAAATTACAACCACCTAATCGAACACATAATTCCATAATATAAAAATGTCATAGGTGTAACCATTATCGATTCAGAATCTCTCTACATATATACATCGAACCCATAATTTAATAGAGGAAAGGAATATGTGGTGTTATAATTTCATATGCACAGTAATTACTTAATCAAGATCTTAAACGATTCCAATATATTAACCAAATTCTGAAGATTATCTTGATATGATGGGATTTACAAGGTATTAAACATAGAGGGAGATGCAATTTATCATTCACTAAAGAATGTAATAGATTTTTTTCAAGCATTCAGTTACACTTAAATTCGACACCCAAGGATGATCACAATATTCAATTAAAATAATGAAATAACCCAACTATTTTTACCGTAACCATAGAAAAAAGGGTCCTTGATGTTGATATTCTATCCAAAAAATTTCCCACGTCCTTCTTGACTCTGCCTGCTAAATTCAATACTTCACCGGTACCTCCCAACCAATGCTAGGGGTAACCTTATTCTCCCTTAGCCCCCCGAGCCACAAATGAGCCAACACAAAAACCAGAACACAATATCTCACAACATTTCCTTGCAAAGAAGAGCTTCCACTCTTTCTCAAGCTTGAAATCCCAACTCTCACACGTAAAACACAGTCAAATAAATTTTGGCAGCATAATAGTACTATGAAAAAGTGTCCATTCCCTTTCTACCCCATTTCTTTTATAGGTAAATTTTCATTGACACTTGTCCACATACACACGTAATTCAAATTTTTAATTATTTTATTAGTGATTATTCACCCATACACTTGCTTCACTCTCCCAAAGTTGCACAAGTAATTATATTTTCTAATTTATTTAAAAATCCATTTTCCCTCACATTCCCCAATGTGTTCCTATTTTTTCTCTTAGATGTCCCTTTGTTCCCCAAATTCTCATTTAATGGGTGTCCCCCATCTAGATCTTAGTTAGAGTTATATGTGTACATCTATTCTCTCATGTTTTAATTTCTTTCTATTTTAAAAATCTTTTTATTATTTTCACGCACACATATGCATTTTACCTAACCTCTAATTTTTATCACTCTTTTTCCTAGATTTAGACTTTATCTAAATTATTTTAATTTATTTAATATTTTTATTTAGTTTCTCGTTTAAACTTAGACTTAGATTTAGTATTAAACTTAGGCTTAGACTCTTGTTAGACTTCTTGTTTATATTTTACTGATTAATTAATTCCATGTTCTAACAAGGTCTAAATATTTCATGAAGCTCTCTATGCCATCTAGATTTATTGACTCACAATTTAATTACACGATGTTCCCTTCAAGGCGCACCTTCGTGCTCCAAGAATGCCACTCCTCTTTGACTGATTTTGGAAGTTGTCCGAACCTTGGAGTCAACACTCCATTCGATCGACCTTGTGAGAGACTAAGGGCTTCTAAGGAATAAGGATTCTACCTTATTACACACCCTTTATATTTCCTCGTGAGCGATTGTCTCAGTCTGCTCTCATGGCATCACGTACCTTACGAACTAGGTAATCGTTAACCTACAGTTCAGGTCACAATGAAATTTCTAGTAGTCCGTGATAGGGATGGTGCCACACCTCTCCCCAAAATGTCTGGTTTTTGTGCATGACCCCTTTACTCCTTATGTGAGTCAGATTAACAAACATCATCAAACTTGCATCCACTGACAAAAATAGTGTCAATAATCCATATACATAAATCATACTATAATCAATCATATATCACATGTGCGTAAAATGAAATACTTAATGAAATTACAATCCACTCCCTTAATCAATTCTGAGTCCAAGGAAGTCCATTGATTCCATCAACATCCATAACTTGTCATGTGTCCTGCACACTCAGGATAACTCGTCAATAATAACAAAGTTACCAACTTAATGAGAACTGTGACCTTAAAATGACAACTCTAGCTCTTAAAACCCATATTTTTGCATAAAAAACATGAAAATCAACCCCCAATACAAAAAGTGGTGCTACTGGTAGCACCATTTTTTGTAACCGAGTCAAAATTACAACTTTTTTCAAGCATGTGCTTAAAAGATCAAATGGTTGCTCAAAAAAACTTTAAAATCAACACCCAAATCAAAAAGTGGTGCTACCGGTAGCACCATTTTTGTAACCGGGTCAAAATTACAACTTTTTTCAAGCATGGGCTTAAAGAATCAAATGGTTTCTCAAAAAAAAATTAAAATCAACCCCCAAATCAAAAAGTGATGCTACCAATAGCACCAGGTTTTCTAATCGGGTTAAAATTACACATTTTTTCAAGCATGGCCTTAAAGCATAAAATAATTGTTTAAAAAAACCTTAAAATCAACGCTTAAATAAAAACGCGACGTTACCTAAAGAAAAATGTTTTTTCTAAATGTTAAAATTGCAGATAATTACGACCTAATTGAAACTGTGGCCTTGACAACAAATCCCTACACAAATAAAAAACCCAAAATTGAATCCTAAATGGTCACTTGAAAATTTATTTACTAACTTTTTTTTTCTTCTTCTTAAATTTATATTAAAAAATAAATAAAGAGAAAGGAGAAAATCTTCACAATTTTTTTTTAATGAAGACAAAAAAACATTTAAAAAAATATATTCAAAACCCAAATTAAAAAACAAAAAAACAAAAAAACTTAACAAAATGGTGAAAAACAAAGAAACACTACAAATAAATGAAAAAAATTTAAAATTTCTCTGGAAAACAATAATTTATTTATTTTTGTTAAAAAGAAGATTAAAAAATTCCTTCAAACGTAAAAGAAAGAAAAACAAAATGAGAAAAAAAACTAAAAAAACTCAAAAAGAAACGAAATTCAATAAAATATTAAATAAAAACATATCTAAAATAAACAAATATTTGACAAATAAGCTAAAAATATATTTTAATTTATTTTTTTGAAAATAAAATTAACACAATAAATTTCATTTATAAATGA
>SNQJ01S0264942.1:0-12012 GCA_010110895.2 Picea sitchensis
CCTTAGAGCTCTTCGATATAAGAGAACTCTCTTCGCTCCCACCCACACAAAGAATCTTTCTTGATGCCAACCTCACCAAATCTCAGCAGGCAGAACTCAAGTTGTCTAAAGACCGGGTCACAGCGACGCAGAAAGAGGGTAAGTGGGCAGTTATTCGAGACCTCAAAATCGTCATCCGTGATTCGGCCCCCCGGGATACTCCCGTCCTTGGTCGAAATGACGGTCTAGTTCAGCTTGGGGACAGGTTAGGGGGAGCAGACCCACCATCTCCATTAGTTGTTGGAATTGTAATGGTGCGTTTTGGTCTTGTTAACCCCTAGATTTTCACCTTGGAAAATCTTGAGGGTTAAGAGCCAGCATGCAGTATTTTGGCCGGCATACTAAGATTTTCCCAGAGTTTAGCACTTATGTTGAGCAGGAGGTTGGTTCCCACATGAGGCAAGTACATGATCGATACATGGTTGCATGGTTCAGAGTCAAAGTTGACTTAGTTTCCTTGCATTTTGAGAGAGATATATACACACAGCGGGTGTTGCTATTTTTTAGGAGACACGATTTGAGTGGGTCTCTTGACAGTTTGGGGCAATTCTGAGCATAGAGTATGAGTCTTTGCATGATTCTAGACCTGATGACACTTTTCTGGGCGACATGCAGGAATTTTCTATTTTTAGCAAGTTTTGCTCTAGGCCCCAAATTCAGATTCTACGAGCGCAATATTGATCCTTGAGACATCCAGAGTCTTTTGGATCTTTTTCGAGATAATGTGGCCCAGTTTACTATTTTTAACAAGTTGAGCATCAAGGCTCGCATGTCAGTTATGATCGCATATTCGGATCCCTTGTGGAAAGACAAGATCAATGAGTATAAAGTCAAGGGTATTCGGACAACTTTCTATTTTTAACAGTGTCTATTTTTAGACAGTGACATGTGGCGGTGGCCTCCCAGTCATCCTGGATGATGTGGATAGTTTCCTAAAATTTAGGAGCGGGATTCTATTTTTAGAAGTTTCTATATTTAGCAGGTCCAATCATCATCCATGCAGTGCCAAGTGGAACCCTCAGAGGTCGACATGTGGCAGCTGTACAGAATAATATGGCAACCACCTAAGCACAGGGTGCATATTCCCAATATTTGAGCATGTGATAAATAATTAATAATTGAGAAAGGGGGTTGCATGACTGAGCATAAGTTTAGCCGTATAGTCCTCCTCATACTTGAGTTAACTGAACATCAAGTCATGTGTTGGCAGCTAATTTTGGCTTCCACCTACCTCTCATACTCCAGTTAACTTGGGCGTTTTTCTCACTCACACATCCACTTATCGTCTCTCCCTAAGTGCACCCTCTCTTCTCTCCTACATGTGGACACATTCCCCAGTTAACTCCACTTTTATCTTAGCATGTCTCAGATACTTGGACTTGCAGTTATTTTTAGCCTTTGTCATGCACTCATGCGCCTTACCTAACCTTTCTTCTCACACTCAACTCACCATTCATTCACTTCCACCTCATCCACATGTGCGCATTAACTCCATGCATGTACAGACATTGGATGCATTCACTCAAGATCCCTTTGGAACAGCTCCGGGTTGGATCTCACAGACTTCGAGTGGAGACTGATCATCATCTCCCACGTTCTGATAGGGTCTGCCAGATGTGTCACCAACAAGAGCCAAAGACAGAGAGAGACCTCATTTTTCGGTGCCCTGTGTACTATGAGATCAGAGGACGTTACAACTGCCTCTCCAGGGACTTAGGGGGCTCCCTCTCTACTTTCTTCCGATATCAAGATCAAAGGTGCCTAGCTCTTTTTATCAGGGAGATTCTTAGTTACAGATCTCAGCTCTTGCATGCCCCCCCCACCCGAGGCAGAGTAGGAGAATCACCTCATATTTCTAGGCCCTTCCATCAGATCAGAGCAACAAATGATAGTCCGAGCTCCAGAGTACTTCAGATCGTAGAGTGGTGAGACCTCAAGTCTCCCCTCAATCTCCTCCCTTGGGAGATCGACCAATATGTTTAAGACCAGTCCGAAGGTGTAGGACCATCCATCCGACCACACATCCTCTTAGCGACAGAGGTTTCGGCTCCAGACGAATACAAACAGGGCACCCCACACTCATCGAATTGCCTCTCAGCCGTAGCAAAGCAGTCAGAGATCTATTCAGAGCTTCTTTTCTTCGGCCTCGAATGTTAGGAGAACAGATCTTCCTCGCTCCTACATCCTCCCAAGGTCATACATCTAGATCCCCCTCCGGTACTCGAGGACTCCGACAGTGATCCAGTGCGACCCCCCTCGCCATCAGTCATCATATCTAGGAGACATTGACCTCATTGGCTTCATCCTCGATTATTTATCTCTCGAATAGTATTGAGCTATCCAACTCCTACCATGGACACTCTCACTTTGTATCACCGCACTTATGATATTGTTATATACACTTTAGTTTTGGTTTTAGCTAGAACTAGGGCTTAGTCTAGCTGGATATTTACCTAAACTATACTTTCAGTTTTCCTCTTTTCTTATACGAGAGATGCTTTTGCACTCCCGCATTGTACTCACATTGGATGTATCCTCTAGTCCCATTGACCTACTTTTGTGGTCATTTGATAGACATTGATAAAATTATCTTATCTTATCTTATCTTCTCAAACTGTTGTGTGGTTGTTAGAGCCATACTCTCTCACCTTGGGCCACATTCTGAGTCAATTAGTATTTCCTAGGATGATTATTCATTGCCTGGGGTGGATTCCTTCCTTGCCTGAGTCGATTGCCTCACCTGTGCAACATACCTCCTCCCTCTGTTCAATTTCATCTCACAGCTGGTCAATCCATCTCACTGTTGGTCGATTCAATCCTTTCTTGGTCGAATTCTGAACCAATGGGACGTTTTCTCACACCAACAAAGCCATACAGTGATTGTGTTCAGCTGTTGAAGGCTAATTCTAATGCCTGGGTCGATTTCCTCTATAAATCAACTTAGTTTCTTCTCATTTTGCTTACCTAAATGTTGGTTACCAATGTTATTGATTCATTCATTCGCGTAGATGACTACACAGTTCCTTGATGTGGTAAGGCCAGTTGCTAGTGTTATGTATTGAGCAAATTAAGCAAGTGATGCTTCCATTCAAGAGATATAAATAAATAGAGGAGTTATTCAATAGGGAAGAAGTCAATTTGCAATCAAAACTTACTTGGAAAGGAGGTTTGAGACATTCACAAAGTGCTCAAGCGATGAACTTATTCGCCATGGTATTATTTCCGTTAGAGAAGCATTGGCAGAAGAAAAACTTAATGATTATAGTTGTGATATTGTTGTTGTTGGAATTGGTGAGGCATTCTTTGTATCTGGCTCTGTGTCAACTCATATATTTCTTATTCAATAAACTGTATGGTATTTCATCTGCGTAGCCTAAGTGGCTTTGTGTCAGCTGCTTGGTACATTGGCAACTCTCTCTATATGGTCTTTGCCATCATGCCCGCCACAAAGACCATTAGACTCCTTTCATCCCGTTGATTGCTTACTTCAATATGGTGCTTCCTTGTTTATGGTATTGGCATTGGCTATGAATAGGTTGCTGAGAGAATTCATACAGATAAGAGATTAGTTTGAGACTAATTTTGGGTACAGGAGTCTCACCTAGCAAAGTTTGAGACTGATTTTGATATTGATGACTTGGAGTTGGGGGGGATTAGTTTGGATTCAAATCCACTAGGAGGAGCTAGAGTAAGCAAAGCACCAAGCATGGCACATGCAAGCACTAGTTGTGCATGTCGGCCAACTCGTGCTTTTGTCGGTACTACTATTGTTGCTACAGTTGCAGATGCCCATGAGGAGTCCGAAGACTCCGAGCCAAAGGATGATTTTGTAGCTCCTACTGATGATCCCATTTCTAGCAGTGGTGATGAGTTGGATGATTAATCATTTTGATCAATGATTTGTACTATGTACCATGTAGTAGGCTCGTAGCTTGTACTTAAGTAGCATGTTTTTTGGACTCTGGAAGCCATTTAGAGCCTCATTGATTATGTGTTTTGTCTTTGATATGTATTGCACTCAGTGCCATTTTGATATATTTACCCTTACATGGTATATAGATGAGCAAACTTTGCATATTTTGTCTCTAATAGTTTGGAATCTTTAAAATAAGTTGTTTTCATTAAAATTTAATTATTTTATGTATTTTTTTGTAAACCAAGTCATCGAAATCAGAATGATTCAAGTCAAACCGAGTCTGAGTTGATCCTCGACTAATTCCAAGTCCAAGTCCGAGTTGATCCTCGACCGATTCCAAGTCCGAGTTTTAAGACATTGAGTATAACTCCATTCTAAAGAATGATGTTTGGGAGATTGCTCCAAGACCAATGGCAAAATCTAAGTGGTCGTTCAAGAAGTACAAAGACAGATTCAAAGCCAGAGGATTCTCCCAAAAAGTGGGAGTTGACTATGATGACATTTTTGCGCCAATTGCAAGGTATACTTCTATCAAAGTCATCATGTCAAATGCATCATGTTTTGGTTGGCCTTATACTAGATGGATGTGAAGATTGTTTTCCCGAATGGTGTGATTGAAGAGGAAGTGTATATTAATCAATCGAGGGGTTTTGAGGTGCATGGGTGAGATACCCATGTATGCAGATTGAAGAAGGCATTTTATAGGCTAGAGGAGGGACCACATGCATGGTACTCAAGGATTGATGAATACTTACTGAATTTGGGTTTCTCCAACACTTTTGCAAATCCTAAATCTCTATTATTTATATGATAAATTTGATCTACTTGTCTTAGTTATGTATGTAGATGACATGATTCTAGGTAGTTCTAACAAGCTCATTGTGTGTTGCAAGGAGAAGTTGGCCAATGAATTTGATATGAAGGACATTGGTCTACTATATTACTTTGTGGGTCTAGAGGTTTGGGAAAGGTACAAGTGAAGACTTCCTTAGACAAGGAAAGTACAAAATGAAGATTTTGAAGAGACTTTAGATCCTTAATTGCAAACCCATGGGCACTCTTGTGATTTCAAATCAAAAATTATCTGTGGATTACATTTTGATTTGGTTGATCCTTCTTTGTATAGGCAATTAATTGGTTACCTAATGCCTATTGTGAATACCAGGCTATTGATTTAGATTCTGATTTGGTTGATCCTTCTTTGCATAGGAAATTAATTGGTTCCCTGATGTATCTTGTGAATACCATGCTATTGATTTAGATTCTAATTTGATTAGTGTTTCTTTGTATAGGCAATTAATTGGTTCCTTGATGTATATTGTGAATACCAAGCCTGATATATGGTTTGTAGTGAACACGCTAAGCCAATTCATGGTTGAACCTTCGCAAAATTCATTAGATAGTTGCCAAGCATGTGTCAAATACTTGAAGGGCACAATTCGTTATGGCAAGAGGTATGTGGGAGATGGTGAGTTATTATTGCACGGTTTTGTTATTCTAATTCGACAACAAATGCAAGTGCTAGGAAGAGCACTTTTGGTTTTTGTTTCGACATGGGCACAAGTATGATTTCTCGATTCAATAAGGAGTAGGCAACAGTTGCACTCAATTCAGCAAAAGTAAAGTGTATGGCAACCTCTTCTACTTATTGTGAGGCCATATGGCTTCACAAGTTGATAGTAAAGTTGACCAATCAAATGTTGGAGCCCACTGTTGTTTATTGTGACAATCAAAGTTGAATCAAGCTTGCTAAGAATCCAATATTCCATGATTGCCAAGCACATTGGCATTCCGTGCCATTTCCAGAGAGATAGAGTTCAAAAGAGAGCAGTGATTCTTGATTATGTTCCTACAAATTTTCAAGTGGCAAACATTTTGCAAAGCCTTTATAGCCAATGGGAAGTTTGAGATGTTGAGGGAGAAACTTGGTTTGGTGGAGAACACCTTCCTCTCAAAGAGGGAGCGTTAATTTTGCATGTTGCTCCAAGTTGTTTTGCTTTGGCAGCAACGTGATCAATAAATCCATTCCAACATAGATCCTTGTGTAGAGATGTTTTGTCATTGATGAGAAAGGAGCATCAATGAGCGCATATTAGTCTTTAATACGCAAAGGTGAGACACATGCATGTTCTAGAATAGGAAGGCATGGGTCCCAATGCAAGGAGGTGCATGCATGAGCTATCTTTGGAGAGGGAAAATCCCAATGTGCATAAGGCACATTGGATGAGAAGTTCAACTATTCTAGGAGGATGCAACTCCCATGGTAAGTAGGATGCATGCTTGCATGCATTCACCTCACTTGAGTGAGCTTGATGTATTGGATACTGTCATATCTTATGTTCTTGCTCTAATCTATAAACTATTGTGTATATTCCACTGGAACGGTTCGTCACAACAAATCTTGTAATATTCTAAAATCTTAGATTATGCAAATTATTTCCTTAGATCCCAAATTAATTATTACTAGCTTAATGCTCAGATTTTTTTAAATAATTGAAATACAAAAATGAAAGAACAAAGCCAATGAACACACCATCCACACAATGAACACAAGATGTATCTTGGAAAATCCAAAAGGAGAGGAAACTTGACTAGAAGGTGAGGTCTATGCTCTTCTCTCTTTTATTCAGTTATGAATAGCAAGTACAAAGAAAGGGGTACTCACTATGGAGTTGTCTTTGACACTATGGCCTGAACGGCTGCTACAAAATATCATACCTCCTTTGTTATGCTTTCAAAATACCACTCCTAGATGGTCTTCTCAACTATGGAACAAGTACAATGCTAAAGAATGGAACCCTTCTCTTCCTAGCGACCCAGTGTTTAACATAGCCCCATAGTCATCTAGTGTTAGGGTTTTTGCATCCTCAACCCTCAATTAGTGATAAGGTTATGGACCTTCTAGAATCTTCATGAAAGTGCACACATGGCTAACCCCACATGTGTGAGTAATGGGTGCTGACGTGGCATCCACTTGTACCATGGTGGTCAACATGGTAGGTCAACTTGCGAAAGGCATAACTTCTGCATACAAGCTCTGATTGAGGTGATTTTTGCACCGTTGGAAAGGTCTTGGTGTGTAGAATAGCATCAAGGAGCTAAAAACTATGCTTGCAAAATTTTGACCCCAAAAAAGGTCGTTAGATTCCTCAAAATGGCTCTAGAAGGTTCTGAACCCGAAATTTCCAGACTGGGACCTGCCACTAAAATAGGCCCTACAAGACAATTCCTCCAATTTTTCCACCCAAAAAGTACCAAAATAGATAACCAATTATATAATGATCCAATCTAGATCATACCTCCCCATTTTGGAAGGTTTTTCATCCCCAAAAGCTTTTGTTGAAAAAAGTGAAGAAATCTTTCCTCTACCTTCTCCCTAGAGTATCATTTTGCCTTTCTTGGAAGTTGTCCTTTCAACCCAATCTTCCAAAGGTCATGCTACCCCTGTCTAGTAGTTCTGGACTTCTTCTAAAAAATGGTATCTTCTGCCAACTCTGCCTGAGCTTCTGGTGCTAAGTCCTCTATGGTAGGTAGGACTTGCTCCTTAGTTTCTTGATCCAGCATGGAAGGCTCGTAGAGTTTCAAATTCTCCACATTCACTACCAAGTAAATGCGCATGTATGGGGGTCGACTAAGTCTGTAGGCATTATCACCCACCTTCTCCAATACCTCAAAAGGGCCATACCACAAATCCTTGACCAACTGTAACCAAACTCTGTCTCCCACTTTGCATGATTTTTCAGTTTTGTGTTGATCATGTCGAGCCTTATACTTTTCCTATGATTTCTTCAATGTCTCCTATACTTGAAAATGGATCTGCCTAATCTTTTCAATAAATTTCTTTGCTTTTGATGCTTCGCCTATGACATCTTCCCTCGCTCCTCCTTGTTGTCCATAAACAACATCCAAGGGTGAAGGTGACAAATAACCAAAGCAAGTTTCGAAAGCGAACTTACCAGTGGAAGTATCGACTACTCTATTATAAGAGTGTTGAATGTAGATCAGATTTTCATCCTAGATCTTCGAATGCTTCTGATTGTAACCCCTCAAAAGTTGTACCAAAATGCTATTGACTACTTTTGTCTTCCCGTATGTCTGTGGATGGAATGCTATAGATCTCTTCAACTGAATATCCATCTTCTCCCAAAGTGTAGTCCAAAAGGCACTGAGAAATCTCATATCCATGATTGTGATGATGCTCCTTGGTATCCCAAAGTGCACACAGACCTGTTCAAAGAACATGTTTGTTGCTTCTTGTCCTTTGATGGTCTTTTTACAAGGCATAGGAATGCACATCTTGCTAAACCTATCAACTACCACAAAAAATAGTCATATCCTAAGTCACCGCATTCGGCGATTTTTTCCCTTGAAATTCAAAATTCATCGAATATCAAAGCGGTTCGAATTAATTCAACCCAGATTCGTCGAATCTCAATCCAAACCCAAACTCGAGCTCAAACTCAAACTTCCAAGGTTAATAAAATTGGTGAAAAATCGAGGTTTCTTTCAAATTCGACCTCAAAAATCAATTAGAAAAAAAAATTAAAAAGAAATTTAACCCTAGCCGCTCATTTCGCATAGTTTTCGTGTCATGGTTTTCATTTCTTCCAAACTCGAGTTGTCCGACGTAATTCCCATTGCCTTTGGCTCTCCATGCATACTCCTCTAGGAGTCCGCCCGACCCAGTTCCAGGCTCCATCTTGCTCCGCCCAACGCTGCACCCGTGACCCAACTTACCTCCACGCAAGTTGCAGACTGCAGCTATAGGCTCATCTGCAGCTCTGCTCGACAAGTTCTCCCCCACAACCACATACTTCTCTGCCTGATGTTGCCCGACGCCCTTCCAACTACAGTCTGCAAGTTACTTCCATTCTGCGACCAGGGTTTTACTTACAGTCTGCAACACCACGGTGTTTAATTACATATATTTTCATTTAATTAAATATATTTTAAAAAAAATTGGTTTTGTCATATTCGAATTTTATCACAAAAATTTTCATTGTCAAATTTCAAGGTCGACAAACTCGAATTCAAATTCGAACTAGGTGACTATGGTCATATCCCTTCCTATTTGTTGGAAAACCACCCACAAAATCCATGTAATGCTTTCCCAAGGTCGAGTGGGTATAAGTAAGGGATGGCATAGACCTTGCTTTCCATTACTAGGCTCTTTCGTACAACAAAGTATGCATCCTCTAATATACCAAGCTACATCTTCTTGCATTTTGGGCTTAATACACATACCTTTGTAAGTTGGAAACTGTCTTCCCAACACAAAAATGTCCTGCAATCTTGGAGGTGTGAGCCTCTCTGATAAGTTGCAATCTTTCACCTTTAGGAACACAGAACTTCTCTAGCTTGTAGAGAAACCGATTATGGAAATGATAAATTAACCTTGCTGTCACCTTCTTCTACATGAATTTGGCTCTATAGCTGCTAAAACACCTCTTTAAAGTCCTCATCTTCTTTGTATGCCTCTTTGTATGCATCATGAGTGAAAGGCTCCATATGCATAAAAGTTCCCAAAGTTGTAATCTTGCATGTGGGTGGCCTTGAAAGCATGTCTTCCAACTTGTTAGTGTTTCCCTTCTTATACTTGATGACTAGATGAAATTGTTCCAAAAACCCCATCCACTTGTAATGCCTAGTTTACTGAAGCTTACTCTGGACCTGCAAATACTACAATGGCCAGTGATCAATGACGATAATGGTTTCCTTGCCCATCAGATAGTGCTTCCACTTCTTAACAACTTGAACTAGGGCATAGAGTTCCTTATCATATGTAGGGTAGTTCAAAACTCCCCCATGAAACATCTCGAAATGATAGCATATTGGCTTACCTCCTTGCATCAAAATTGATCCCATGGCATACCCACTTGCACCTGTCTCCATTTCGAAAGGCTTATGCAAGTTAGGTAATGCAAGAATTGGTGTTTAACTGATATTTCGTTTTAGCTCGTTGAAAGCTTTCTATTGATTCTTTTCCCCCCCGGAAACTCTTACCACTGGTTGTTATGGCATGGAGTGGCGCAACTACCGCTGAAAAGGATGCTATAAGGATCCTTTTCATTCATGACCTGATCTTGTTGGCCTCTACTCTTGTTGGCCTCTACTCCTGAGGGCCTACAGAGGCAGAGTAATGCCTAAGCCAGTTTTTGTGACCTCCGACAGTTGACGATCAACTTGGGTAAAACCAAGGTCATGATCTTCAATGCTTCAAAACACACTCTCACAGAGTTACACTTCTACTTCAAAAGGGAAGAGATTGAGATCGGCACAGCTTACACCTACTTGGGGGTCCAATTCACAGGGCCTTGTTTTGGTATGCGGCAAGCCCTCCAGCCCCGATTCAACAAAGGATATGGGTCTCTAGCCCTCATCGAGAGACAGTGTTTCCAAGGTCATTTCAGGACATCTCGTCCAAACTCTACCTCATGGAGGTGATTATCAGACCCACAGTGCTCTATGGCTCGGAGATCTGGGGACCGAGTTTGATACAGACAGATTGGGCACAGATGGAGAAAGTCCATACCTTGCTTCTCCAACGAATCATCAAATGCAAACATACAGTCCCACAATCCATTATACAGGCAGAGTTCAATGTCCAACCATTCCGCTTCGAGGTTATCTTTTGCTTGATCTCCTTCCTTCACAAAGTCAAATCTTTCAGGAACTCTAATTCCAGGAGGGAACGATACCCCTACCTTGCACTTTGCTCCTCAAAGGTCCTCGCCTCAAATCACTCCATAGGCCGCACATGAGAATGGTTTTAAGAGGCATCTCGACTTCTCCAGTCGATGACCATCTTCCCAGAGCGCCTTCCCCCCTTCAGGTACTTAGATGTGTCAGCCATCTCTTTTCAACTAGAAAGATTGTGAACCAAGATATCAGAGAGGACATATACAAATTATATATTCAGGTCACATGGACCTCACCTCCGACGAGCCTGGGCTCGAAGATGTCATTCTAGTTAGAGCACTTCATGGAGTTGTCCGCCCCTCGTACACATACAGACATTGGATGCATTCACTCAGGATCCCTTTGGGACAACTCCGGGTTGGTTCTCAACTTCTCATCGACTCTGAATAGAGATTGATCACCATATCCCACATTTTGATAGGATCTGCCAGATTTGTCACCTACAGGAGCCAAAGACAGAGAGACACCTCATTTTTCGATGCCCCGTTTACTATGAGATCCGAGGACGTTACTACTGCCTCTGTAGGGACTCAGGGGACTCCCTCTCTACTTTCTTTCGATATCAATATCAGAGGTGCCTAACTCTTTTCATCAAGGAGATTCTCAGTCACAAATCCTAGCTCTTGCACACTGCCCCCTATCCGGGACAGACCAGGAGGATCACTTCATACTTCCATGCCCTCCCACCAAATCAGAGCAACAAACAACAGTTCGAGTTCCAAAGTACTTCAGACCATAGAGTGGTGAGACCTCGGACCCATTCTCCCCCCCCCCTTGGAAGATCGATCGATATGTTTGAGACCGGTTAGGAGGTGAAAGACCATACACCCGACCATGCAGCCTCATCGCGACAGATGGTTCAGCACTAGACGCGTTTAGAGCAAGGAACCTTTCGCCCATCGAACGGCCCCCCAACCCCAGCAAAGCAGTCATAGATCTATTCAGAGCTTCTTTCCTTCGACCTCGAATGGCAGGAGAACTGAGCTTCCTCGCTCCTATACACCCCCTAGGATCATACAGCTGGATCCCCCTATAGTACTCGAGGACTCTGACAGTGAGCCAACACGACCCCCATCGCCCCCCTCGCCATCACTCATCATATCTAGGAGACATTGACCTCACTGGCTTCACCGTCAAATTTTTCTCTCTCGATTGGTATTGAGTTGTCCAACTCCTACCATGGACACTCCCACTTTGTATCACCGCACATATGATACTACTATATACACTTTTTCCTTGGTTATAATTAGATCGAGGGTATTATCAACATTATCAAGGAGATGCTTTTGCACTTCCACATTGTACCCACACTTGTTGTATTCTTCAGTCCCATTGACCTACTTTTGTGGTCATTCGTT